>AYEL01073006.1:0-25322 GCA_000484575.1 Olivierus martensii | reverse complement strand
ATTATGATCCAATGAGACTGCTCAGTTACTAAGCAGACGATCTTAGTAATCTAATGATATCGGTCAGCTAACATGTCACGTGGTCACTGTAACCCAATGAGGTGGTTCAAATAACGTTGATCTTCCATCTTTGATCTTTATCTAGTAATTTACGCCAATTATAATTAAAAAAACAAATTTCTAATAATCAATACCTATCTTAAGGCCTCCCTGCCTAAATCCCCTAACGGACAAAAGTTGTTTCATAAAAATCCATTCAGCCGTTCTCGTGTTATAAATGTACACGTGCGCTCAGGTATTTCAGATTTATAATATGTATATATATATATATATATATATACACAATTTGGTAATTAAGAAAATTATTATACATTGTATACAGGTAGTCCTTGATTTACAATGGGATTCTGTTCCAACATCTCCATCATAAGTTGATTCTGATGTAAGTGGAGGGCTTTTTTTATTCTTGATTTATTTGATTTCTGTTCTGAATATTTTCATAAATTAGGTTTCTATTTAATTTAAAATGGTTAAACAAGGCTTTCCTCTCCTTTTTTTTTATGTTGGAATTTTCATCAGTAGTATTATTTCTCTTACTGGATATGACAGAGTTACAACAAGATACAGTAATATGGCTTTGGTTGCCGACTAGGGATTGTTTCCCAGGATTCCAGAATCGGGGACCCTGGTTGATTTTGGCTGCGGATTTATCCCAGGAAATTTTCTTTATTCCAGGATTTCCCGGTCTGAAGTAGTAACTTCAATAATCAGTATTTACAGTCTTACACAATACACACACATTATATATATATATATATATATTGCAGCATTAGAAAAAACTCGAGTAATTGGGTTAATGAAAATTATTTAAGTAATTTGTAATATTTGAAATTTGTGCAGTAACTCGTCTTGGGTTTTCTTCTTCTGAATCATTGCAATCTGAATCATCACATTTTGAATGCAAGGAAAAGGGTGATGCAAAGAGCGAAAGATACCAGTGAGCAGACTCTTTGTGAGAAATTGTTGCGTCAAATTAAAAAACAAACTGAATGTTTCTAAAGACCCTCAAAATGAAGCTGAAGGTCAATCTCTTGCAAAGAATATATACAAGTTGTTCGAAATCTTTGAGGCAACTAGTGAAAAAATAACAAATGTAATAAAGTTAATGGACGCTCTAGAATCTATTCCACCAACAACTGTAGAAGCTGAAAGGTTCTTTCGGCTGCAGGACTATTTATAATCAAACTTAGAACTAGACTCAGCAATAAAAATATAAATTGTCTGTGCTTCTTGCATTCATATTAAATTCCAATTAGCCAAATCAGTCTCAAAAAAACTAAAGTTAAATAAATTTTTTTAACAATGCAGTCACTACTCAGTAATCACTAGTCTGTCATAGTTTAAAAAGAAAATGTTAATTTTCTAAAGTAAATTTTGAATTTGTTTCAATTTGTAATTTATATATATATATATCCATTTATTCATGTAGATAGAATATACATATATTCCATCTACAAAAATCTCAGAATCCCGGGAAAAGAACATTTTTTATCCTAGAATCCTGGGATTACTGAAAACTGGGAAAAAGACGATCCCTATTGCTGACCAAACATCCTTGTTGCTGACTAATGGCAATGATATGATGTGTATACAAAAGCAATGTAATATATGTATGTATATGCAAGCAGCAAAGTTGAATTAAAGAATTTTTAGTAATAATTTTTGGCCGTCATAAGTGTGAGTTGTTGTAAGTCGAGGACTACCTGTGCATGCATACATGCATACATATATACATACAATGCTTAATAATTTTCTTAATTTTACCAAAATAAATTTGATTTAACATAAAAATTCTAAAAAGTGTTCATAACTTCTGCTATACTAGGAGATACCAAAAACAAACAAATACAGCACTATTTAGCAGAGTAAAAAAGTTAAACGGTAACGTTTTCGATCCGTTCTAGGACCATCTTCAGCCGTTAGGTTTTAAAATCACAGATAAACAAACATGCGTCACGTGATATGCGCGTTAAGCCACTTCCAGGCGGAGGAGAGTGCTTCCGGTTCCTGTGTGTTGACGATAATATCAGATTTTTCTCGGTGTTGAATTTGCAGAGCTTCGGCAAAATAACCTTCGTCGCGGTGATTGACGTGTTGTATAATTTTGGCGTCGTGCCAATGAATGTAGATGTTATGTTCTAAAGCACGTATAGATAAAGCCTTTTCTTAATAGTATCCTAGATTATGTCAAAAATTCTCAGCACAGGTCTTCCTCCGCCGAACCACCAACACAACCCTCTGTATACCGCGCCTGGAACCAAGCTCCTCCACTAATGAAGCTTAAACACGACGTGGAAAGCATCACTAACTTTAAAATAGCCTATAGAAAATTTAATAATATTTTTAACCTCCTACGCAACGATAAGCACCCCATCAACCCTCTAAGAAATCATGGTGTATACATCATTCCGTTCCGTAATATCGATCTCAACAGAAATGAAAACTACATCGGCTTCACTAGACGCAACTTATCCCAATGGTTAAAAGAACATAAAGACAGTATACTAAAAGGTGCAATCAACACGGCTTTATCTATACATGCTTTAGAACATAACATCTACATCGGTTGGCACGACGCCAAAATTATACAACACGTCAATCACCACGACGAAGGTTATTTTGCCGAAGCTCTGCAAATTCAACACAGAGAAAAATCTGATATTATCGTCAACACACAGGAACCGGAAGCGCTCTCCTCCGCCTGGAAGTGGCTTAACGCGCATATCACGTGACGCATGTTTGTTTATCTGTGATTTTAAAACCTAATGGCTGAAGATGGTCCTAGAACGGATCAAAAACGTTACCGTTTAACTTTTTTACTCTGCTAAATAGTGCTGTATTTGTTTGTTTTTGATAAAAATTCTAATTCCATAAGGAATTTAAGTCAGGGAAATTTGCCTAATATTTTGATTATTTTAATAATTTCTATTTTTATTATTAAATCTGTTCAAAATTTTTTCTCTAGTCATTTGTAATTAATCTTATAAGCACTCTGATATGTAATAAAGTATTTTACTATTATTGTTTAAATTTGTTTATTTGAAAATTAAATCTGTTCTCAGAATTAATAGATTATCAATATTTAAATTTTGAAATTCAATAGTTATCCTAATAAGGATTATTTCCAGAATTCTATGTATTTACATAATCACTGAATATATAATGGGTTTAATAATATATGTGCAATATTCCAATGTTATGAAAAGAACAACTATTTGACCTCAGAGAATTTATATTAACTATTTTTGGAACTATTATAGAATTGTATTAATTCCAAAATTATATAATGATTCATCCTGCAAATAATAACAATGAAATAAACTAAAGCACAAAAGCAGAATTTAAAAATGTTTTTGGCATTCAATAGTCACCATCAGTCAAACATATATAGTATTCTGTTGATAGGGCAGAATTCACTTTTGTCCTTTAGTTTATTTCATAGTTCAAGAAAGTTTAAACTAATAAAAAGATGATTGCTGTTCAGATATCTGTCATATTATCAAAATCATCCAAGCTGTGCAAATGTGAAATTAACTAAAATTAATTAATCTAAGTCAGCTTCTGCCCATGTTTAGAATTATAAGTATTCCTTGACTTACACAAATAATAGGAATTGAATGTTTTCATATATAACTGAAATTCTGCATAAGTCAGGAAAATAATTTTTTGCAACAATTTTGAATCAGAAACCATGAAGGCTAGGTGGATTATGGTGATAGTTCCCTGACTGAAAGAAAGATATTGGTGCACAGAAAAATGTTGTACAAATAAATGTGATTCTTAAAATCTACAAACAATACATAAAACAAATAAATCACATAACATGAACTTTTTTATGTTGTAAATAAACATTTTGGGACTTGTAACTTAAAAATACAATAAATGTTTATGCTCTGTACCTAAAAAAAATTTTGAAAATTTTTTACAGAAGTCCAATACATGTAAGTCAGGAAATACTTGCATAATTGTCATCATTTGTTGAAACAAATTATAAATAAATTTTTTTGACATCTCTTTTTTAATATTTTGTTATTATTTTAATGTCTAATTAAAAAATATAAATTTTACAAATAGATTAATAAGTGAGAGAACAGTAGAAGAAAATATTTTGAAGAAAGCTAATCAGAAGAGATTGCTTGGAGATCTTGCAATAGAAGGAGGAAATTTTACTACTGCTTTTTTCAAAAAAGTATAAAATATTATTCATATTCTTATTTAAGTACTAATTTACTATTTAAGTACTAATTTATAATTTATATAATACAGTGTGTCTAAAAATGATTTGAGCAATTACAACGGTATATTAATCACAAAGTATTTATTGCACAAGATTCAAACTTAAATCATGTTAAAGAACAACTCAAAAATTTTTTGCAACAAATATTGGACAACTGATGTCACAGAATTTGTTACAATGCAATATAACAAATTCATAGAAAATTGATTATGTAGCAAAGTATCATTAGTTGTGATCTTTTGAAATAACTGAAGATGATAAAGTGTAAAACAATATGTTTATGAATGATTTTTAAAACAGGTTTTGTAAGGCGCATTCAATCATAGCTAGTCTGTTGTGTTAATTTCATCAGACTTCTCCGGAATGATTTCTGAATACAATCAACATTATCCTCACTGATGTTTAGTCTACCATGACTTTTCTTTTCACAGATATATTCTATTTCAATAAACTGTTGATACCACTTATGAATGAAGTTTTCTGATGAAAGAATCCTTATTGAATTGTCATCTGATTAGTCTTTTAACTGTTATCACTGATTTTATTGAATAAAACTCCATCACATAAAATACTTTTTCCTGCTGAGAAGCCATTTTGCATTATCACAAATTCTAGTGGTAAAATGCAGAACTACTCTTGCATATATGTGGTATCATTTGAGAAATTGTTTAAAATAACACTAATCTAATTATTATACACTGCTTTCCATTCATATAATAATTTTCTATAATTGTTCACATCATTTGCAGTCACAATGCACATTATTTATAGTTAAATTCACTTTTTAGGAAATAAATTGGTTCTTAATTTGAATTTTTGTATCATCTTCAGATAATTTACTGAAGAAGATACAAAATTTATTTAAAAGAAATAATAGATGTTCTTCTATTTATAAATATAATGCATTCATGAGTTTTGTCTATAAGAAATTTATTCTTACATTGAACTCAGAGATAGTGAACACATTGTATATACTGTATTGTGTAATACATTTTTTGATTGGACCAATTATAAGTTTCTTATTTCAAAAATTTAAATATAAATATTTTATAGCAAGGAATTTTTGGTAGAAGCTGCCATTACCAGTATTTCAAGCCAACATTATCTTGAAATACTGCTAAAACATATTAAATAAATATGTAATTTTATGATTTATTTATTGCTAGCTTATTTCATGATCATAATAATTAAAATTCTTGAATCATTTTGAAGTTTTTCTAAAAATTGAAAATAGTATATAATATTTATATGTGCAAAAGTTTATAATTTGAACATTCATAATTAGAGGAATATCTATATAAGATATCTGAAGAAGGTCAGTAATTACACTAATGAAGATATTTGGCATCAAATAGACGCTGTGGATTTTATTTATATTGAGTCTATTTATTTAATTGAAGTGTAAGAATAAATTTCAATTAATATATAGACAATTTATTTTATATTATTCTTGTAGTATATAAAAAATAAGTTTAATCTACTTTTATATAATAAGATATTTTTAATCTTTTTAATAATAATAATTATTATAAATAGAATTTTTTATTCTACAAAGAAAATAGTTCAATTTATTTTCATAATAAAGAACTGGTGTATGAAATATTGTTTCTTTCTGAAAATGTAAATTTTTGTAAAAATAATTTTCCATTTAATAATAAAAAAATATAATTTGTTTAAATTTGAGCTTCAGTTCTAGAAATAATAGTACTATAGAGTCATTATAGCATAATTCCAATGAAGATGCATTCCCATCTCATAAATTTGAAATGTAATAGTTAATGGGATATACAGTGGATTCCGCTTAATTGGGACATGTCGTGACTAAGCCATTTTGTCCCAATTAAACGAAGTAACAATAAATTCTAAATTAAAATATGCAATTCATTGGTAAAAAAATAATAATTACCTATTTTAGTGATTTATTAAAATAGGTACCTAATTATTAGTTTTTTACCAATCTCCTCTGATTTCTTCAACATTGGGCCGTACCTAATTATTAGTTTTTTACCGATCTCCATCTTCAACACTGGGCCTATTCACGCCTCGCCTGCTAACTATAGAAATCCATTGATCTAATGCTTGTTCGACTTCTGGATCCTTTCCATCACTCTTTCTTTTGAATGTTCCTGGAATTTCTTTCTGTAATGCCAACTCCTCACGCAGTGGATTTTCTTGTAGAAAATGTGCTATGGTAGATTTTGGTTTATTTCAGTGAGTCTACCATGGCTGGCTTTTAATTTTATTCAGCAAACAATTTTATTTGAAAGTGTAAAATTCTTTCTTTTCATCTTGGCAAAGATTTAAAAATTTTAAATAAAATCGATACTGTAAATCATCTGTAAATGAATATCACTAGGTACAGTAACGATAGACTCTTAAGTAGATGCACACTTACCAGACTCATGACGATAGATAACTGATTCTCATCACGCTAGTGTTGCCGAATAATATATTATTATGTATTATTTATCAACGATGATATTTACTTATAATTTTACTAAAGAATGGATGTTTATATTAGTGTGGCAACAATGTGTCAATGATGTATATGTAATAGGATGCGAATAAAGGACCCTCTCCATTGTGTTAGTCTGTATTGTCTCGTAGAAAGGTTTAAACTGAAAAATTATCGGTACAATAAAATGTTATAATTTTTATATAAGGTCTTATGCAGTGTGGGAGGATAAAAGTATATTGGAGGATATATCAGTTTTTGAGAGTCTGTTAAATGAAGTAGAACAAACAGATAAAGATCGACTCAGATGGTCTTTTATAAACCAGAAAGATAGGGTTAAAAGCACCTGCAAGAACAGAGAAGCTAGATACGCAAGAAATCTCATAAGAAAAACGCTTCAATGGATGAGAGAAAACCAGTACATAATCACAAGAGAAGATAAGACGAAAAAAATGGTGTTAATGACGAAACAGAAATACGAATCCTTTCTACTAGATTATATTAATGACACAAGACCAGAACAGCTCTCCTTGGATCCTACTGATAATATAGCAAGGAAGGTAAACCAAATTGTAAAGAATAAAAATTTCCCGCAGTTCTGGAAAGTGCAAAAGAGCGAAGCAGCATTGGCATTGAGACTGTTTGCATATATAAAATCCCATAAGACGCCGGTAGAGGCTAGACCCATAGTGGAAAAGAGAAACGCACCTACTTATCAATTAGAGAGAACAATTACTAGATGGTGCAACAGCGTATTAGGTGAAACGGAGACTTCAACAACAATGGTGACTTCAGTCGTAAGTAGGATCAAGTGTTTAGATATAAGTCCAGAAGATATATACACCACATATGACTTTAAGGCACTTTACCCGTCCTTGAAAATTGAACCAGTCTGCCTCTACTTTTATCGCTTCCTTTTACAAAACATCCCATGAGCGGATGAGATCTCACTCTTGTTATGTGAAATAGCACATCTAATATGCCATGAATCTTACTTTGTGTTTAAAGGTAAGACATATATACAACTTCTAGGAGTACCTATAGGTAGTTCTATGGCCGGTGTATTGGCAGAGATCACTCTTAGAGCGGTGGAAGAGCAGAGATTACCAAGTTTCCAGACAGAAATAAACCTATACATCAGATACATTGATGATATCCTGCTTATATGGAAGAACTCGCATAGGATAGAGGTATTTGTTAATGCCCTCACAATAGAGCAATATGGCTTATACCTAAAAAAGGACCAGCATAGCCAAAAGGAAGTACATTTTTTGGACTTACAAATTAATATAAACCTAGAAAATGTTACGACTACAGTTTATAGAAAACTTACATATGTCCCGGCAGAGATCACTCTTAGAGCGGTGGAAGAGCAGAGATTACCAAGTTTCCAGACAGAAATAAACCTATACATCAGATACATTGATGATATCCTGCTTATATGGAAGAACTCGCATAGGATAGAGGTATTTGTTAATGCCCTCACAATAGAGCAATATGGCTTATACCTAAAAAAGGACCAGCATAGCCAAAAGGAAGTACATTTTTTGGACTTACAAATTAATATAAACCTAGAAAATGTTACGACTACAGTTTATAGAAAACTTACGTATGTCCCGGTAGTAATACCGAACTGGTCAAATGCTGACTTTTTATACCGATAGGGTATAAAAAGTCAGCATTTCGGAGTTTTTATAGAAGAGCCCTTTTGTACTGTAGCAATGAGGAGAGCTTAAACAAAGAGCTATTGTATATAGAAGGGATTGGTGAGTGACATGGTTACACAAAAACCTTTCTAAAAAGAATTCTATTTGAGATGAAAAGCGAAACAGGTGCCCAGCAACGTGACAGTCAGCGCGAACGAGGGGAAGATAAAGATAGGTATCTGCCAATACCCTACCATTTGAAGCATTTAGTAGTAGTTAGAAGAACCGCTAGAAACATTAATAGGAGACTAATGTCGTACAGAGGCCCGACAGTCTTCAATCTCCTAAGGAGCAATAAAGAGCTGATACAGCAACAGGAAAGGACCGGAGTTTACAGAATTCCAATCGATAACATCCGAACCCAGGAAGAGGCTTCGTATATAGGTGTCACAGTAAGGAATCTTAAGAAAAGACTGTATGAGCATAAAGAGAACATAAGACAGGGTAAGCTAACTACAGCGTTAGCTACAGAAGCGTATTTTGAAGACTTGAACATAAAATGGGAAGAGGCGAGAATAATAAAGCCCATAGTAGAAGAACAAGATCAGAGGTTACTGAGTCGTCAGAAATTCTGAAAAGAGAAAAAAGAGAGAAACTTATAAATGACCGGTTAGCGTGGGAATCCTCCCAGCCTTGGAAGCATGTCGTAAACAGAAGGGAGAGGAGATGATAGAAAAAGGAGACGGACATACTCGGTCTAAAATGTGGTCTCACGTGATCATATATGGACGATAATAATGTAGTGTTACTATATTAATTTAACAGTTTTTAATTAGTTATGAATAATATTATGATTAACCACGAAAAAACTTTTTCTTATTTATAACTACATGTGAAAGTGTAAGAATTTGTTTTCTGAGTTACAGATGACATCATTTTTGTTTATGTTAAAGATCGCTAGGGAAACGGTATGTTCTTTCTTGGAAGGTTTCGATTTGAATGTGCCTGAAGATGGCTGTATAGCCGAGAATGTTAGCACGAATTGATGTATTAAACGTTTTGTAATACGCTGCGATTCAGTGCTGTTCTTTATTATTAATAGTCATAATTAGTATAAGCAGTTTTATATGGTTAAGTGTATAAGTATTAGTGTACGTAGTGTTGCCATACTTCGAAAAATCCTTAAAATATATCAAAAATTGAAAATTCCTTTTCTGCTACTGTCCCAATTAAGCATTTAAATTATGTATTAGTTTATTTGTTTGGTTTCCGTTCTTTGAGATTTGTCTCAATTATGCTGTTGTCCCAATTAAGTGGGATCCACTGTATTGGGTTACTTAAACAATTATATAAATAATAAGCATGTCATAATAAATAGATTTTGCATAGTAAAATAAATAACCAATGGAAAATTTAGTAGTACTGAAACTGTATTTTTCTAATAATATAAAATGATAGAATGTCTATTTTCTTAAATACAATAAGTTAATAGAGGGTGTCCGAAAAGTATCTTTACACTTTTAGAAAATTATTAAAAAGATACAGAAAAGGATGTGCACTTAGAATTTTTTGCATTCAATAAAGAAAGTATCAAAGATTTTTTTAAATGAAGTGGACACTGTATGGCACCCATGATGGCGCCAAATATAGGTCTCTTCTCAAAGTGGCTTCACCGCAGGAAATGGCGCCAGTTGTAATGTGATTTATCGAATTAAAATCTGCAATGCAGGTACAACGTATATTTTGGACTGCATATGATCAAAATCCACCTTCAAGACCAACAATTTATGAATAGCATAAGAGATTTATGACAACAGGTAGTGTTTTATCAAAAGTGAAATTTGGTCAGCGCCTTCAAGACCAACAATTTATGAATAGCATAAGAGATTTATGACAACAGGTAGTGTTTTACCAAAAGTGAAATTTGGTCAGCGTAGCAGAAGCTCCGATGATGTTGAACAAATTCATGAATCTTTTCATCATAGTCCTTATAAATCAATTCGTTTGGTGGCCTGTCAATTTCAAATACCTATATAGATCAATTGTGTTTGATGTAGTGTTGAAAAACTGAATTACAGCGGTCATCAGGATTGTCGATTCTGTAATGCTTCACAGAACCTTGCTTGAAATCTCTTGCTGACTCGATGCGTTGCTTGCAACTAAATGAGCACATATTGAAAATGTTGAGAATTGTCAAAAAAACCTTTGATACTATTGAATAAAAAAAACCTTAAGTGCATATCTTTCTTTGTTTTTTTTTTTTAATGATTCTTTAAAAGTGTGAAGATACTTTTCGGACACCCTGTATAATTAAATTAACTTATTATATTTAAGAATTATTATTTATTCTCTTCAAATAGGTATTGTTTAGAGCACGGGTTCCCAAAGTTTCACCTAGGTGGGCCAAATTTTAAATTCCAAGATATTTGACGGGCCAAAAAAGTATTATGGAAAAATATGTTCAAATCAATAAAAAGTTAGATATAAGGGAAAGATTTATACTAATTTTATAGCATAATCGTTCTTTATTTATGTCAATAATTACTTTTTATTACAAACTGTTTAAAATAACACATTTCAAAAATAATTAAATAATTTCAAATAAAAAAAGAAAAATTTAATAAATTCATCAATCTGAGGTGTGACTTGTTCAGTTGCTTTCCTTTAATAATGTCATTAGGTTGGTTGAATGTATTCTTAACACTGCTTGTAAAAGTTCAGTTAATTTTGATTTCAATTTGAACTTACTCGTGATTGAGAAAGTTTTTTCGCATATATAAGTGCTTCCAAATAATAGAAAGTTTTTTCACATATATAAGTGCTTCCAAATAATGAAAACATATTGGAAAGCACTTATACATGTATTTTTTTAACTGAACTATTTTTAATTATAATATGAACAAATTTATTTATTTTTTTGTAAAAATGTAAATTATCTCTCTGAATTCAAGATCGCGGACGATCTGACATTGCGGGCTGCACTTGTAGGGTTTGAGTGCCCTATTTGGCCCGCGGGCCGCACTTTGGGAATCCCTGGTTTAGAGCAGTCTGTTCAAGGAGAAGTTTGGAATTATTGATAAGGAAGATGTGCCAAATTGTATCATGTTCTCTGCTGTGAAAATATCAAGTCCATTGGCAAATTTTGAAACTTTTTTAAAAAATGTTTTTTTGAAACAAATAGTATTATAAAGAATGTATTTGCAGGAGAGCATAAGAAAATATGGTGTGCACATGCAATTGTAGGAGTGCAAGTCCCATGGCAAGAGGAATTGCACTCCTACAATTGGATCATAAGGAGATGATTCCTGACACTAGAAGATGGTCACAGAACAATGAACACAGTTATTGAATCAACAATGAATCTTCTCTATTATGTGTTTGCTTCTCTCTCTGTCAAATCTGCAGGAGAGTAGATTTGAGAGAGAGAGATTCAAGGAGAATTGTCATTCTAATAGAAGTAGATTCTTAACACTAGCATGAAAACACAATCTCCACTGTAAATACAGACAACAGCAGAAAAACAGGTTCTGTGGCTGGAGAAGCAAAAATCATACATAGAAATCTGCAGTTTATGTGGATTGAATTTCAAATCCACCAACAATCAGCCCAGTGTATGATGATGTGCAAAGTTCTTTCATGACATTGAAAGAACTTTGCTGCAGTGGAAATTCTGTTTCAGTGCTGCACTAACATGCTCAAAGTTCTCCATTATTCAAACACTTCTCTTCTGACCTGATGACAGATGGTTCAAAATGCTACCTGTGGCTCTCCATTGTTTGGCCTACCTCAAAATTCAGTATCACTCTCACACAGGTGAATAGCAATCTTCATTGTTGCATTGCAGTACCCACTGGATCTCTATAATAGAACATGTTTGGATAAACATCTCCTCCATCACAATCTGTGTTTGCACTGTCCAGTGTTCCATAGCAGAATGATTACATGCCTTTCAGCTGCCTATACATGTGGAATCTGACAGGGTTGGCAACTGAAATTAGTCGATACAATATAAACTATGTTATATATACTGTATATATATAGTGGAAGAAAACTCTATATCCCTCAAATAACTTGATAACTATCATAGATTTCAAAAATCAGTGAGAAATAATACAATTAAAATAATAGGAGAAAATGTGTAATTTAGTATATTAAAAATGTTCTCAACATTTTCTATTTGGCTTTCTTCAGATCACTGAAGAGCACCTAGAGAGCAAAAATTAAAATTTTTTGATTATGTTAAATGCAATTTAAAAATGTTTGATATTTTATACATGATTATATTATATTTAGATAAATTATTATTTTATATTTTTCATGATTATTGAACTGTATTGTTTCTAAAAGGTATGAAACAAGATTGATTTGCATATAAGATAGAAAATAGATCAAGTTGTGATATTTAAGTTACTATCTGAAGATATTTTTATATAGATTAATGAAATAATTGTTATATTAAATAATGTTTACTCATATAGAATACAATCAGAGATTTGTTTGGAATTGATATATCTGAAGAAACTGATTTGAAAGGAGAAGAAGAAAATAAATTACATTGTGACTTGGAAGAAAAATTATTAGATGGAGATAAATTAACACAAACACAATTTGAGCAGGTAATGAATTTATTATTTTTTGTGTACTTTTATAAATATATATTTGCTGATATTTATTTATTATGCATCATGATGCATTTTTGAATTTTTACAGTAATAATTAACACACTGTTGACATACCCATTTTAAACATGTGAAATGGAAATAAAAAATAAAGTTATTCCCATATCTAACACATGCTCAACTCTTTTGTACATAGTTTGGCAATATTGCTTATACACTCAAAACAAGTGCTTCCATCTAGGAAAAAATTTTGAAATTGTATTTATTTTTTCGAAGACTGAAGCAAACCAACACTGGTGTCATATTTCAATTTTTGTTTGTGTAAGAGATTGATGTTTTCTAGATACATTAATGTCTTATACAATCTTTTCTATGTAATTGTTACATGGGTTATTTTATTTTATTTTTTAGTCATCAAAGATTTAGAATTGAATGAATTGTCTAAATCTGACAGAAAAAAAAACTGTAAAATATTTCAAAAATTCATAAAAAAACCAATCTTTATTCAAAATTTTTTTCAGCAACATAGGAAATTATTTCTTCTTTTATCTCTAAAAATTTCAAATCAGTACAACCAGTCACAAATTTTAGAAAGACTTTTGAAAAACTGTTGATCCAGAATAGCATAGACAACGTTTATCGATAGTGTTTTAAAAGTATTATTGTAAAATTTCATTATAAATAATTTAGTTGAAACACTTTTAGTTCAGTATTCTTGGTAACTGACAAGTTACCAAAGATACTGAATTAACCTGTTTCTACTAAAAGATCACAGAATTTGTATCTTTAAGACATTTATAAATATATGTCTTACTCCAAGCTTGTGGTAGTACACTTATCTATATTAAAAGTCAATAAAAATAACATTGTGTTTATAAACAATAGAAATTTTAAGCTATAAACTGTTTGACCAAATTTGTGGGGAAAATATTTTATTCATATAGCAATGTGATTTGTTTAAAACAGAAATAAAATTATTTTTATAAATGTTATTTAGTTTAACATATTAATTATATTGATTTTGGATATAGGAAAATTTTGAGATTTATTTATATGACCTTAAACTGGTTTATTTTATTTTATTTTTTTGTATCAAATTAAAAAAAAATTCATACAGAATTCAGAAAATATCAGTAGGAATCATTTACTATCAACAGTGTGTTTACTGACATATTCATAAAAGAAATTGCTTTTTAGTGAGCCAAAAAATTTTCAAGAGAATTGAACTTGGTGAATTATAGAATAAAAAATTTAAAAATCTGTGATAAGTACATGTTTGCAGTGCTTCTATAAGTTATTAATTAATAGAATTCTTTGAACTTTACTTATAGTGTATTTATTTTAGTATTTATGATTGTTGTTTCTTAATATCTTAAATTTTTGAATCTTTTATTAGTTCTATAAGCATTGCTGAAGATGATATATATCAAAAACATTGCAATTTATGTTTTAATTAATAAAGGATTTTTAAATTGATTTACTGGTATATAGTGCTAGATTTATGTAGTTATTCAGATTCTTAATTTGATTATAATTTTATTGCCAAGAATTTGATATATAAAAAAAGAAATGAATATTGAACATTTTTAAAATCCCTTCAGATATCACATCAGATATAACAATGATATTTAATATATTTATATGAATTATATAAAACTTTGTAAGCGTATAATCAGTTAAGACAAAAATTATTTAATGCTTTTTTTAAATAGAGATTCATTTATTTGGTTATTATTCCTTGAGTTTAGACTTACAGGGTGCAAAATCACTGTTGAAGTTGTTTGTTATATATTATAAATTTTTGTATGTAAAAATCACATAAACCAAATATTGAGCTTGTATTTGCTTACTGTAATTAAGTTTTACTAGTGTAAGCTTTCAAAATCATTTTATTATTATAATTGTAGAATTTTTTTGAATAATGAAAACTTGGAAAATTGTAAATTATTCTGGAAAAAATGCAGGAATTATTCACAAATTTTTTAATTGCGTGTCACTGACCATCCTGTTGTATACTGTATTTAAAAAATTTTATACATAAACATTACTATATATTTTAATATTATAGAGATAGTCTTTGACTTATGATCACCTTGACTATATGACCAGGGCTGGGGTGTTGGCAGGAAAATGTGCCAACACAGACACCTACATTTTTGCCAACACCGACACCTCTTAAAGTAAACATGCACAAATGATTTTTTAGAATACATTTTTATTCAATATTTATTACCAAAAAAGTTTTTATTCACCAAAAAAGAAAATAATTATTTATTACATTTTTTTAATTTAAAACTAATAAATTATGAGCAGTGAGGAAGTTATTGCTGACACCGACACCCCAGTCCTGCTTATGACCAACTCATACTTATGATAGGAATTGATCAATGCATTTGACCTGGAGTTTGATTCCCTGATCCAATGGTCTGATATATGGAAAGCATCCTTTTTTTGTGTCTTATTCTTGCAGATTTGTATTCTTTATGTTTATTAAGATTATACATAGTGTCCTAGTAAATATTAGTAGTAAGAAATAAATTTTGGGCATTTCTAATTTATGATGGCAGAGTTTAAAATTTTCAAAACCAAACTCCATCATAAGTTAAGCACTATTTTTTTTATCACCATTGATAAATGTGTTAAATAACACAATACTGATGACTTGGTATCTTTTAGTTCAATATAAACATAACTATTGATTTATCAAAAAATCACAGGAACTTGTTATTATTTGTAACAAAAACACTTACATTACTATATCATCTCAAAAATAAATTATCAGCTAAATAAGTAAAGTTTTGTGTATAAATTTGTGTAATTATCACTGCTAATGCCATTTTTATTAATTTTGTTATTATTTTAAGATTGTGAGTTATTTAAAATTATAGTTAACAATTTATTTCCAAATGAAATCATATATTGTGATTTTTAAAATATAAAAAATATCAAATTTTTTAATTTGATAAAAATTTTTCATAGGCACTTGGAATGGCTGAAGAAGAACTTGATGTTCAAGCAGCAAAAACAGCAAGAGCAGAAGCTGCTGCTGAGTTAGCTGAATTTGATGAATCAATCCCTATTGATGTTGATAGTCGTGATAATGAAGATAAATCTCAGGCTGAAGAAGAATTGGATAAATTGATGGAACAGGTAAGAAAATACAGAAATTTGTAAAACAATTTACTTTTAATTAACTTAATAAATTTAATATTTATAAAAGAAATTTATGAATTATTTCAGTTGAGTCCTGTAGAAAAATATGCAATGCAGTTTTTGGAATCATTACAAGAACCATTTTCATTAGAACAATTGAAACAAGCTGAGGTAAATGAGTTATAAAATTTTAAATAAATTTGAAAAATTTTTATTTTAATATAATTTAATTCTTGGTCCTACATGATTACCAAAATAATTATATCACACTATAAAATATAAGATAATATTTTAAATTATTTATTATTTGTGTAGAAAATATAACTTCAAAGTTGTTGCCATTCTTTTTTGATAATCCAGTTTAAATAACTCAGCTATTTAATATTTTTTTCTATAAAGAAAGTATTGAATAGTCCAACTATCAACAAAATTTAATAATTATTCAATAAATGGCAATTCTTTAACCTTGAAAGTTTGTTTTCTGTTAATTTAATTTAAACAATGGCTGTTTAATTTTAAAATATAAGCCTTACACAGGTTAATTAATTAATTAAAATTTAATTGAATTGGAATGTTTTCAACTGTTTTAAATTAAAATGTTGACACTATGAGAATTGAGAACCTTAGCAAAGCTATTAATTAATATTTTAGATCCCAGTAATATCTCAATAGTATAGAAATGGTATCTGTGATTTCTGATGATCATTAATTACTAGATCAATGTAATTTTTAACACACTGCTGCCTAGTCAAAATTTAGATCATTGTAACCAATTGGCATTTAATGATAATTTTTAATTTGTTTCTTGTTTTATATAAACTAGCTTCATTATTGTTTCATTGAATAAAAATTTTTGGCTTTTGATTTTAAAAATCAAGAGTACTTATTTCATACAATGGAAAAAAAATTAATCTTTTACTATATTTCTTGAATTTGTAATTAATTATTGTAAATGCAGATATCTACAATTATTCCACTCTATAACAACAAAAACTGAAGTATTTTGTAATATTTAAAATATTGCATTATTCCATTCAGCTGTCCATTGTAGTTTTTGCTTTGGATTATAATAAGTTTGGTACAATAAGATTCTTAATCTTATCTTTGTAACAGAATGGTATGATGAGGGACCAGTGCTAGGTCTGAAAATGTTATACCATATTAAAATTCTTGTAATACTTGCTAATAGAGCTGTGTGAACTTGTATTTTGAATTAAGCAAGTTGTTTTTCTACATATTTAATAATAAGTTTGGTAATCATGAATTTGGTA
This sequence comes from Olivierus martensii, assembly GCA_000484575.1. Lineage (NCBI taxonomy): Eukaryota > Metazoa > Arthropoda > Arachnida > Scorpiones > Buthidae > Olivierus > Olivierus martensii. The sequence goes on along the minus strand of AYEL01073006.1, from coordinate 7,881 downwards.
AAATTGCTCAGAGAGAATGATTTAATAATAACCAGGGAGGACAGAACTAAGAAAATGGTACTGATGTGCAGGGATTAATATGATTCATTCCTAAATGACTTAAATGACTATATATATAAAATCAACCCAAGACTACTAGTGGCAGACCCGACAATAAAGTTAGCAGCAAAAGTAGAAAAGATCACAAAGAATAAAATGTTTCCAGAGATTTGGAGAATAGAGAAGATCATGGCACCAGTGTGCCTAAGGATATTTGGTTATATGAAGACCCACAAAGAACCACTAACAATAAGACCCATCGTGGAGAAAGAACTGCCCCTACATACCACTTAGAGAAGTCTATAGCAAAGTGGTGCATCGGCTTGCTAAGAGAAACAGAACTGACATCGAACAGTACAATGAGAATACTGGAAAAAGTATCGAATATCGAGTACAGCAACAACAACGTATTCGTGAAATACGATTTTGAGAACTTATACCTGTCTTTGTATCTGGAACCCACCTGCCTGATTTTTTACAAGTTTCTACTAGAAAATGTACTGAATGCCCATCTCATTACACCATTACTAAGAGAGTTAACCCATTTAATCTGTTATAATTCGTATTTCACATTTAGAGGTAGAATCTTTGAGCAGACCAGAGGTGTGCCAATAGGTAGCCCGATTGCAGGGGTGCTTGCCGAATTAATCCTAAGGAACAAGAAACTACAAAATTTTCAACCGGAATTAAAATTCTATGTAAGATATGTGGACGATGTTCTAACGATATGGACTGATGAAAAGAATATACAAGTCTTTGCTAAGGAGTTCACCATGGAGGCTTACAGGTTAACTTTAACAATTGAGCAGATCAATGACTCTGCAATAAACTACTTGGACTTCAAAATAGTCGCCAATGATGGACCTTTAGTAACTTCAGTATATCGAAAACCGTCCTATGAACCAGTATTAATACCAAGATGGTCGAATGACCCCATATCTTACAAGAAAGCTGCCTCTAGATACATTTTTAGAAGAGCCATAATGTATAGTATGCGTGAAGAAGACTTATGTAATGAAGTGAACTACATTATTAGAATTGGAATACAGCACGGATATATGAAGTCCTTCATCTTGAGCACAAATAATCCTACAGAGAAAAGTATTAGACAGAAAACTAATAGTACCGAGAATCCGCAGACAAACCGAAGTAACGCTAGCCAAAGTGAAAACTACATGCCTGTACCCCTGCAAAGTGGCAGATTATAATGAATGTAATACTATTAATTATAACTAACCTAACGGTCTAACTTCTCTGCAATCCAGAGTTCGGCTTGAGCTCAGGTCTTAAGCTAAACTCTAACTTAAAATTAATTAACTTCAGAAACAATCTAACAACAACGTAATGTTTAACTGACGAAACGAAACCGGAAATCTGAACTTACAACTAAAAGTACCGATTAAGTGTTAGATCTAGAATGACAAGAACGATGTTAGAAACTTACACAAATAAATTGAATAAATTCTCAAAATAAGTTAAATCCAAAAATTATAAATTTATTAGACTCCAATTCTCAAACAAGTTAGATAACAAAAAATGTAAAATTTATTAGACTCATTCAAACAAGTTAAATGACAAAAAAATATAAATTTATTAGACTCAACAAAGTTAGATAATAAGAAAATATAAATATATTAGACTCAAAAACACTTTCAAAAAAAGTGTTTTAAATGCTTTATTAAACTATAATAAAAGCAACAAGCAATTAATCAACAAAACTGGTTTAATCCAACTCAAATGTCAACAATCAACTATTCACAAAAAGAACATTAAATACTACTTAAATTCTACTACCTCCACTACCGATACAAACTTCAAACAATCGTCGATCTCTACAAGGAACTCAAATGTCACTTAGCCAGCTTTACTTTCATACAACACCTCATCGGTTGCCATTTTTCATAGGCTTTTATACTGAGTGACTACAGTCCCATGTTGCTTTTTACATACTCTTATGAACAAGGTTAAAGTTATTAGCTTACAGAGTAATTCATTCATGTCATCCTCTTTACCATATACGAACAAAACATCAATACGAGATCATTCTTACATTCTCATATCAGACTTACAGAGTAGTCAATTCATGAATCCTCTTTACAATTTAATTATATAATTTATTAGCTTACAGAGTTATTCATTCATGTTATCCTCTTTACAATTAATTTATATATTAACAAAACATCGATACGGATCATTCTTACATTCTCATATCGGACCATGTAGTAAAATTACGTAGATTAGATGATGACGTCATTACCTGGGACAGCTCTTCCGGAGGACGGTTTCTGATTCCGTATCACATGATTGCTAACGACGACGGAGAAGGTGGAAGTAAGTTCACTCGTAAACTAAAATATAATACTTTCGATAATAAGAAAATAACAATAAATAATAAAGTGCATAATAAAATAAGATAGGACAGGTCAAAGTTAACTTCCTCACACCCCATGGTTTAAGAAATTGCAACTTTCTGAAAAGAATATCAAAGAAGGATAATAAGAGGCTTACAAGTTTACGCCCTCCTACGATCTTCAGTATTTTAAGAAATGAAGAAGACTCGCTTAATGATTATGAGAAGGCTGGCATATAAAAAATACCTATTGAGAATATGAGCACGCATCAACAAAGTCATACATAGGAGTAACAACGAGGAACTTGAGCCAAAGAGTAGTGGAACATAAAAAGGACATCGCAACAGGTAAGTTATATACGGCACTATCTATAGAGGCTTATACAAATGATATGAGAATAGGTTGGGACGAAGCTAAGGTAATAAGAACCATCAAGAAAAAAACACATGCATATACGATGGAGACTTTAAAGATAGTAAGAAGGCAGAATAAAGAGAGCTTGGTGAACAAAAAGGTAACCGAGCTACCTGATTCGTGGAAATATGCATTAGAAAATCTAGGGCGTTAAGAAATAGACTGATTTGTGTATAAGTTATACGTTTTTGATAAACTATTGTAGTACAACTTTGGATACAAACTCTATGTTATAATGTTAATTTATTTTACTTTTTGTTTATTTGTTTTTTATAAATTAATTTACCCATGCTGATTGCTATAGAAGATGAAAAAGCGTAACCATGATAATGTGGAAAATTATAGAAGGGGTACACATATGTCAAAAGTTTGGGAAACACTGCTATAGAAGATGAAAAAGCGTAACCATGATAACAATGTGTATTTTGTATTTTGTTTTTTATGTTTATTTTATCTTTACATTTAAATTAGTTCTAGAACTCTGAATTCTTTTGTAAAAAGAACGATTAATGTTCAAGTTTGTTTTGAATAAGAACCTAAGAACAGTGTTTCCCAAAGTGTGGTACGCGTACCCCCAGGGGTACGGGAAGAGTTTGGTGGTGGTACGCGTTGCACAGGAATTTGGTGGAGTTTAAATTAGTTCTAGAACTCTGAATTCTTTTGTAAAAAGAACGATTAATGTTCAAGTTTGTTTTGAATAAGAACCTAAAGATGGCAGAAGATGCCGAAAACGTTAGTTCTGAAAAATAAACGATGTTTATTGAGTTATTCTCTACTGCGTATAGTGCTTATGTTTTATTATTGTATAATAAGTTTGGTTTTTATTTTCAAGTAGATGGGTTTATTATTATTTATTGGACAGCTGAATGGAAATATGGAATTTTGTTTTTGTTTGGTAAATAAGGTTGATTTTTGTATTTATTATATAGAATATTAATAATTTGTTTTGACGTGTATGTTGGCTATTTTTTGTTGTTTCATTATTCCCACACAAGGGACGGTTTGTCTACAGTGCTAAATAAATATAAATGTATATATTGCATTATTTACAATTGTATGGCAAAAATTAAATTTTTGATACTATAGGCCAGGGGTGTTCAAACTATTGATCGCAGAGTGTAAATACTCCTGTTTCTTAAAGTTGCCCCTATAGAGGGGCAACTTCAAGAAACAGGATATATAGTAGGCCTCCTCAAGAATAGAGACGCAGAGTGATTTTTAGTCAATCTCTTGTTTATTCCTCCTTACTTAAAATTTAATTAACAAAACAATAATTTATTTATCATTATTTTGTATTATTTTTTAATTCTCTTTAAGCATATTTATCATTATTTTGTATTATTTTTTAATTCTCTTTAAGTGTATTGTTATTGTTTATTTTTTTGTAAAAATTCAGCAGAGCATTATCCATTTTACAGCTAGGAAGGCAAATCTGATAAAGGCTATTATTAACTTTGAAAATATCAGTTTCATATCTAGCCATGTGCAATACATAACTACATAATGCAAAATGGGATATTGCCACATCTGTTACTGCTTATCAAAAGTTTCTTCATCTTTTTCTTCCCTAAAATTTCAATGCTTTGTAGGTAGTGTTTAATCACTCTGTATAATAACTTTTATATGCTATTTTGCTTCATATTTAAAAAAATTTATTATATATGTATAAAATTTAAGAATTCATTTTACATAATATCTTATTCTACTCCTGGATGATGATGATGGCCCACTAAAAAAGAGTTGAAAACATTTTTGTCAGTTTTATTAATTTGTTATTTAAATTTGTTGATTTTATTATATATATATTGCTTTCTGATGATTAATGTACTTAATCAAAGAAAAATAATTAAAATTCATTTTGCATGAACTCAAGGAATTTATCACCCTTTTTTTTGCTCAATACAGGTAGGTATCAATTAGTGCAAATAATGGTTCCACGAATTTCTTGCACTATTCGAAGTATTAACTATATGTAAAATGTGGTAATTGGTTTTTTTGTGAGATTCCGGCATTAGCTTTAGCTAACTTCACAATGAATAACTACAATAAACTTAACACTAACTGTAACTATATGTAAAATATGGTAATTGGTTCTTGCTTTTTGAGATTCCGTCTATTAGCTTCGAAGTATTAACTCTATGTAAAATATCGTAATTGGTTCTTGCTTTGTGATATTCTGGCCATTAGCTAAAACCACTATGGTAATTGGTTCTTGCTTTGTGAGATTCTGACCATTAGCTAAGTTCATAGTAATATTTGTTCTTGCTTTGTGTGAGATTCCGGCCATTAGCTAACTTCACAATGAATAACTCAAACAGTTAGTGTCATAACTTCTTTTGTGAGATTCCGGCATTAGCTTTAGCTAACTTCACAATGAATAACTACAATAAACTTAACACTAACTGTAACTATATGTAAAATATGGTAATTGGTTCTTGCTTTTTGAGATTCCGTCTATTAGCTTCGAAGTATTAACTCTATGTAAAATATCGTAATTGGTTCTTGCTTTGTGATATTCTGGCCATTAGCTAAAACCACTATGGTAATTGGTTCTTGCTTTGTGAGATTCTGACCATTAGCTAAGTTCATAGTAAAATTGGTTCTTGCTTTGTGAGATTCCGGCCATTAGCTAAGTTTCACGAAGGTTCTTGCTTTGTGAGATTCCGGCCATTAGCCAACCTTCACGATGTTAACCACAATAAACTTAACACTAACTGTTTAAAAAATATTTATTTTCAGCAATACTAACTTAACACTAACCTGTGAGATTCCGGCCATTAGCCAACCTCACGATGAATAACCACAATACAGTGGTGTCTTGCAATTCGACATCCCACAATTCGTCGGTCTCACAATTCAACATTTGAATTTCGCGGGTTTGCGTATGTGCAGTTCGTAGACCGATTTGTTCGTGGACCGAGACGTTCGTAAACCGAGGTACCACTGTATAAACATTCTTTCAACTCCTGTTTGACGATCTTTATCGTGTTTCCTCTGTAAACAACCACAAATTTTATGTTAGTCATTTTACAAAATATTTATAATGCTCTTTTGTATCTGACTGATTACTTTTTATTGAAATTTTTATTTTCGAGTAAAAAAATTAATGTAATACATCTATACTTTTTCCAACAAATTCCTCAGATTTTTTTGCTATTTTTAATTATTGTACCTAGATGCTTATAAAATTATGCCTTCCACTGATTTCCCGAATATTAGATGAAAAAATGAATTTATTTCATATTACCAACGATTAAGTCCGTCAAACATAAAAATTTTTCAAATAATAATAAAATAAACCTCAATTATGCGAAAAAATATTTTATTATTCGTAATTTATGCAAAATTATTTCATTTCTACCGATATTTATGTTAAAAAAACATAGAATCAAATTTAAGTAGAATCGATTGTATTTTGCTATTATTTTTCTAAAATGTATGGTAAAAATTAACGTTGTTCGTAATATCATCTTTGTAAGCGGTATAAACATTGGAGAAACTTTCTAATAGCAGATAACAGAAATTTTTTTCCACTAAATGTTTATTCTGTAGTGAAAAATAAAGATTGGAGAAAACACTTCATATTAATTGTGTTCTACTAAATAGGAAATTAATCATTAGTTTAATCAGTAATAGAAGAGATGAATTTTTTCATTTATTATTCATATTTCTTATCATTTTCTTAAGAAAAATAATTTTGTGACTGCTTAAATGTTACCAGAGCCTCTTCAGCCGCCAATTAATAATTATTAATTGAGCGTTTCCATTTCCCGGGACGTGGACCCAGAGGTTGGTTTTTGGGAAACACGTGTAGGTGTTGTGTAGTCGTGGTGTGTCAAGTGAAAATCCGTGATATGTAGATGTGAGGATGCGATGTTAGGATAATGTTCTTCGTGTAACTGTTGTTATTTTTAAGTGTTGCGGTGAAAGCCCTAATCACATACTTTAACTCCAGTGATATACACGCATATTATCGTACCTAACCGAAGTTCTAGTTATTCTTCAAACACATACTAAACATTCAATAACAGACATTCAATCAATTCCTATACCGATTTTTATTGAAAAGTAAGTTTTCGAGATACAGTGGTGCCTCGCAATTCGACATTTGAGTTTTGCGGGTTTGCGCATGCGCGTGCATGGAATTGTGGGATATCATTTGCTATTTGTCAATTCTTTTTGGGCTACTTTGGTGTTTGCCGGTATTGTTTGTGTTAATTTTCAATTCTTCTCCGAAAAGAAGAACACTCGATTTGGCAAAGTGACGAAGAAAAAAATTGTAGATAAAGTGCAGAAAGGTAGAACAATTAAAATGTAACTCAAGTATGGCGTTCCTAGAACAACTGTGGCCACGTTTTGCCACAGACAGAGAAGATTATGGGTGGTGGAGTATCTGCTGGAAGACTTCGTTCCAACATTGCAGGGCTAATAAATTGTATGTTGTGAAGTAGAACAATTAAAATGTAACTCGAGTATGGCGTTCCTAGGACAACTGTGACAACGTTTAGCAACAGAGAGAGAAAGAAGATTATGGGTGATATCTAACATTCAAGGGCTAATAAAGCCCTTGAATGTTAGAATAGTCCCACAATTTATTAGCCCTTGAATGAAGTCTTCCAGCTGTCTGCTGGAAGACTACATTCAAAGCATTCAAGGATTAAGAATTGTCTCGTGGATGAACTGCTCGAGTACCACTCATCAGAGTTCAAATAATGAAGAGCTTCTGGAAATGGAAAATAACATAAATGATGAAAGTCAGGAGCCTTTTGTTGCTGAGCCCATCAAACAACTTTAAAAAATGCAAATAATCCTAATCTAGCCAAATTTCCCCCAGCGGTTTATTTTAGAATTAACTGCCAAATTACTAATTAATTTTTAAATTACACTACGGTGCCACTATCTGTTGGATTAATAATTAATAATTTAAATTTAGGCTAAGGTGGCGCCATCTAATATTTAATAATTGAACTATAATTTTTACTAATTTCCCGAAATTAAAAATTTGCCTTGGCCTGGAATCGAACCAGGGACTTCGGGTTACCGTCCCGACGCCTTACCAGCTAGACTACCAAGGCAC
>AYEL01073005.1:0-127446 GCA_000484575.1 Olivierus martensii | reverse complement strand
TGTTATACAAAATGATCAAATGAATGAACTAAGGGGTCGTGAAGATGACAGTGATGAAATTCCTGTGGTTCTAAACATCTCAGAAATTAAGTCCATGCAACAAGCAGTAAGAAATGAAGCAAAGAGGCTTATTGATATGTCATATTTATGTGAAGATATCAACATGCTGAAGGAGATACATTCTATGCTTGTAGAGAAGAAAAAAAGGAATTGGAAAACACAGTACCTACTCATGCTGTATTACCACTTGAAAATAAAAACAGTATTCAGAGGTCAGTTTCCAGCATTAAAAGGAAGTACATGTTGCCATCAAGGTTAAAAAAGAAAAAGAAAACAAAAGTGAGACTGGTATGTAAAGTTAAAGCTTAATGTTTTAGTGTATTGTGTTAGCACAATGGCAGACAATATTCCACATTGTATTTTTTTGCTATCATTTTTCAAAAGGAAGTACATGTTGCCATCAAGGTTAAAAAAGAAAAAGAAAACAAAAGTGAGACTGAAAGGTAAAGTTAAAGCTTAATTTTTTAGTGTATTGTGTTATCACAATGGCAGACAATATTCCACATTGTATTTTTTTGCTATCATTTTCCCTCATTTTCAATCATGTGTAGTGATTGATGATAAATAAATTTTTTTGTGCAGTTATCCATCTTACTTAAAATTTACGTATTTAATTATTTATCGATCAAAAGAAACAACACAAATGTATTATATGAGTATTGAGTTTAAATAAACTTAATAAGATAAAATTTGAAAGAAAAAATAGCATACAATTTACAATTAATTACAAACGTAGAAGTAACGAATGGTATGTAAACATTTCAGATAAGATTTACAGGAACATTAAATAGCTAGACACAACTAATTTAATATGTAATATTGAGGGGACACCGAATTTCTAAAGATTATTTCGCAATAATTTAAAAATAAAGATTTCTTTTTGAAGTTTTTTTTCAGTGTAATAAAGTAGTAATTAATGGAATCAATTCTTAATAACAATTTTATACACTTCGCAATAATTTAAAAATAAAGATTTCTTTTTGAAGTTCCTTTTCAGTGTAATAAAGTAGTAATTCATGGAATCAATTCTTAATAACAATTTTATATACCCCCATTCAAAAATTAACATTTCAACAGTAGGCCTATGTTAAGAATAATTATTTAGTTCATAGACTTTCAATGAAAAATTTTAAATATGATTACTTTGTTTCAATTCTTTCATTGTTATAACATTTACAGTATACAGTAGCTCTAAAAGAGGAACATTTGAAAGATGTATTCAAAACGTACAATTGGACAAAAAATTAAAATTCCTTATACAAAAAGCTGATTTTCTTCATATAAGATGCATTATATTATATCAAAAATATGTCTTTTAATAAAATTAGAGAAAACATATATTAGTTTTAGAAAATGTTTATTATTATACGGTAATTGTCTAGAACAGGAAACTGTTTTATCACACAGTTATTCAAGACAAGCATTATTTAAAGATATCAGAAATAGTTTACCTATGCTCTCTAATAGCAATGACTTTTTATTAACTCCATTATAATCTTGCATAAAAATAAAAATTATCACTTAATTATTTAATGTTTTTCTACTTTTTAATGCATTTTTGGAGCCAGAATAAGTTAAATAAAATCATTTACATGTTTTATTTTTCTATTCATTTTACATTATGTTCATATAAAAAAATATGCCTATACAACTTTTTCTATTTTAAGCTCTTTATTTTCATAGAAGCTCCTAGAAATTCTATCAATAGAAAAATACTTAATAAAATATATAATAACATATTAATCTAATTTAAATTATATTTCTTGAATTAATTTAATAATGGTAATATTTTATTATTATTTTTTTACAATTGGCTTTTTTGCAATTTTATTATAAATTAATGATATCTATTATAAATTTATTTTTTATTAATATTAGTAAATGTAAATGAAGTCATCAGGGAACATATGGAATGCTTGTATGAGTCAGATTGTAATAAAAAGTAATTTAGTAATAATAAGTGAATTTTATAGAATTAAATGCTGTATAACATTTAAAATTACGGTATTTTGAAGATAATCTACTTTAATTTGTCAAGATAAGAAATTTTTGTTTATATCACAATAGGTGACTAATACAATAAGTTATCTGTTTATGTAATTTTAACAGTATCAGTTGATAAAGTAAGCAAAAATTGGCTATTTTTTATTTAAATTTTGTAATATTGTATTATATACAATATTGTAATGTAGCTTTTATGAAATCTTTGAAAATTAAATATCAAATTAAACTTTCACTATAATAATTTTAGAGAAATATTAATTCAGAATGAACAAAATATCATTTATATGGACTTAACGAATAAATAAAAGCTGGCCAAAGAACAAAGATTCAAATTTGAGCTATTTCTGATATTTATACAGTATTCAAAAGTAGTTGATCTTTGTTAAAAGTGAAGTTTCTAATCATATTTTAAATTTTTTTTTCATTACTTTAACAGTCTATAAAACTATATATCTTGGATACTGCAATGTTTCTAGTTTATTGTTTGCAAAATTATACCTATTTAAATTTGTACCAATTACATTTATAATTATTAAGAAACATTAATTTCAAATATATTTTTTTTTTTAGAATTGATATTCCAAGTTTGTTTCATACAAAGTTTAAACATATAGCTGTAAATTACCAACTTAATACATATCTTTAATGCAAAGAGTATACTCAGTTCAACCTATAAAATCCTATTACAATACAGTATTTAATATGTACTTTTGGAAGCATCACCATAGTTTTAATTTAATACAATAAAGGTTATATTGTTTACTTGATACAGAATTCAGATAACACTCTCTCTGTAATAAAAGCATTATTTATAAAATAATTTAATTAACTATTTTTAAGATAAAAACGTTTGATTATAATCAGCGATTGCTGAATTGAATTAAAGGGACAATAATTATGAATTGTTTCTAAATGTACTGATGTGGTTACGAAATTAATCATGTTAATCGATAACGGCGTAAATTAAATAACACAAATATGATTTTCTATTCCTTATAATAAAATTAAACTTATATAAATAACGCCTATTTTATCTACTTACTTTATTCCGCTCTATTCGTAAGAACCATCTTTTGAGTCAACAACATACGCCGCCTATCAGTCATCCAGTAGTGACGTCACGATATTGAAATAAGCAAGATAATTGAAACCAAAGTTAAAATAAAATTCGAATTTTGACAAGGGAACGACCTATAATCTTCATGAAGCTGAATATATTTAATTAATCAAATATATGAATTTTTTTTTTAACCGCTCTCTTTCCGAAAGCTGTTTTTAGATGAATCATAAGTTTAAATTAATGGGAATCGGTTGTTCTCCGAACAGCAACGGCAATAAAGGTTATATTGTTTACTTGATACAGAATTCAGATAACACTCTCTCTGTAATAAAAACATTATTTATAAAATAATTTAACTATTTTTAAGATAAAAACGTTTGATTCTAATAGAGTGCATAATAAAATAAAAATAGGACAGGTCAAAATTAACTTCCTCACAAACTTAACAGTTAATGCATTTGCATATTGTTATATGATATTGTGAAAGGGTTATTTCAATTATTATGTATACTTAAATTATTTTGATTTTTAATGATTAATGGATGCTTTTATTTTTCTAATATAATTATTTTTACCTCTATATAAAATTGAATTTTTCCTTTATTAGATTTATATTAAATTTTGACAATGAATGTAGTCTGATGAAGTGTTATAATTTAATGGCTCATTCATGTTTTTGTACCAATGATTAAGAATTATTTATTTTCTCCCTTGTAACCAAATGTTTTTGAACAGTTACATTGTATTTTATATATTATGCCTGTTTAATTGAATGTTCTGAAATGTGTTTACTATTTACTAAAAATTATTTGCTTACTTTTATTGAACAGAGAGTTTTTATCTAAAGAAATGCCAGACATTAAAATAAATGACGATTGTCTCTTTGAAGAAATTAGAAGACTGAATAAATATTTAAATTCCAAAAATTAATAAAATGGGAAAATGAACATGTTGAAATTAATAAAAGATGGGTGGAAATATTCAGCCATTTCAAAAATGAACATATTCCTTGTGAAAATTTATTTATTCTTGTTCAATTTAGATTATGCTTCCCTAGAACTAATGCAGCAGTTGAAAGAATTTTTTTTTTTCAAAACTTTTATTGTTTGTTAAGAATTTTTTTGTTTTGTTAAACAGGAAAAATTTATTCTCAAAGAATAAGCAAGTTTTTCCTTCCTGTTTAGAGATTTATGTGTATTTGTATTAAAAAATCAATTTTAAAATTTGGAAAACTTATGACTTTTATTGTTTGTTAAGAATTTTTTTGTTTTGTTAAACAGGAAAAATTTATTCTCAAAAAATAAGCAAGTTTTTCCTTCCTGTTTAGAGATTTATGTATATTTGTATTAAAAAATCCATTTTAAAATTTGGAAAACAGCAAATCAATCATTATTTACATTTATCTTTAATAATTGTGATCATGTGAACCTATCCTAAGACAGTACCTAATATACTCATGCCATTCTTTGAAGATTTAGTTTTGAGTTATGTGCCAAATCAAACAATGCATATATTTGACAACCATGCTTACAACCTATCACAAGCTGGTCAAAAGTCTATTCTTCAATTGGAAAATTGAAGAATAGTTGTTTAATGGATCAGACCTGGACCCTTCCTGAAGAATTGGAGATGTGGGACCTGAGCCCATCACAGGCTGGCCAACACCCGTGAAGGGGTCAACCGGATGGTTGAAGGATGGGTTTCAACGGGCCGAGCCGGGCCCGGACCCCTCCTGAAAAACTGGAGGTGTGGGACTCGGATTTGAACCCGGATCCTCCAGGGTGGTAAGCCAAAGCTTTACCACGCGGCCATCCGGCCGACCATTTCTTGTTTAGATATTTCCAGTATATTGTTAAGAGATGATACATTGACAAAAAATATTCATTCAATGGAAAAGTACTCATTTAAATAATAATTGAGAAAAAAAATCTGTAGAATTGAATGTACTGTACATGAAATCACCTTATTGTAATGAATCTTTAATTTGGTATGCAATATCATCAAGGAAATAAGCGAGCAAACATCCCAGTAGATGATCACCAAATCTTAAAAGAATTATTAATTAATAATAACAAGTGAAAGTTGAATTGCAATAGCAAAAGTAGAGAGATCAAATATATTCCAACTATCTTTGTTTTTATTTAATTTTTTAAATGGATTATATAGAATAATCTGAACTATCGCAATTACATTAATTTCTTATTCAAAATGAATGAAGATATTAATCATAGGAAGAAGAGCTGTTGATGAAAGCACAACTAAAAATGCGATATAACTGTAATTGAAATGAATAAAGAAAATGCCATTTAACTTGTGCTTTGGCCTAAAATGTTTTTTAGATTTTTTTACATAATATATCTTCTTTATATTAATAATCAATAAAACATATTATCAATACATTTAGAATAGATTATATTTTTTTAAATCTGAAGTTGAATATCTATCGATTTATACAGTATTTTGCCGATGAATGAATTATTGTTCGAATATAACCAAAATTTGACTTTCATAAAATTTGTAAAATTTCATAAAGTTATGCAAAAAAAAAAATTAACGAAATAGATGCCATATTTAAGAAAACAATTACTCCAGCATCATGGCTTAGATTCAAATCCTAATGAGTTATTTATTTTTTAAATGATTTTTAATATTCATTTTTAATTAAAGATAAATACATTTTAATAATTAAATCAAAAACAATAATATATTGTTATATTTTAATTAACGATCTATATGAATATTATTATTTGCTCTTTCAGAAAACAGATGGCGCAGCGTTTTCTGTTTTCAAATTTTAACGCCTATTAAATAATCTTGATTAATATTATTATTTGTGCAGTATTTTTATTTTTTGCGCATCAGAATAGAAATATACGTTTAAGAAACGATTCTAAAATAAACAATTAAATCGATATAACTTAATAAAACTTTTTAACACATTAAAATTTATTATTATTATTTATTTATTGGAAGATGATTTATTATTTTATTTAAATTGAATGTTGTATTTACATCATTTTAATCATCAACATCAAAATTTTAATAATTAAAATTAGGAAAAATTAATCAAATTAATTATAGTGTAAGATCGTTAATTAAATATCATTCATCAAATATACAAAAAGTTTTTATTATACTTGCTATTTCCGTCAATCCGTATGAAATTATTGGAAAACAAGCAAAAACTTTATTTTTGAAAAACTTGTTTCTCTAATTCCATGAAAGTAATGATGAAATCCAATTTTTGATTAAAAAAAAAAAAATGAAAAAGTTATCTCTATCATTTGTTTAATATTCACTACGATATTTTTGAAAACAAATCTTAAGAAAACTTTCATGCATCCAAATTGTTTACGCATGTAACTCTTGTAAAGACAGTTAAAATTTTGTAAAGTATTTTTTTCAATAAAAATTTCAGAATTTATTGAAAATATTCAGAGAAGAGGTTACCATCTAAGATATTTTTACTTACAAATAATCAGTCTGTTATTGTAAGAAGAAATATTGTTAAATATATTAGGATATGCGACCTAATTTAAAAACAAAAAACTATGAACTAGAAATGTTTAGAAATTATATGTTTGTATATGTATATGTTACAGGATAAACCCGAATTCTGGAAATACTAGAATTTCCTAGTCAAAATGAGAACGTCCTAACTTAGGACATTCTCGTTTTGACTAGGAAATTCTAGTATTTCCTAAATTCGGGTTTATCCTATAACATATATACCAATTAAGATTTTTTTCAAAAATCGTTCAAGAAGCATCTCAAGATTTTATTTGTATTCCATTTTAATCTGATTACTGCCTATCAGAAAGGAGAAGTTTGTGCAATCTTGTATTGCATTATTATAGATCTTTATTGTAATTATTACTCATTAGACTTATATGAAGCTTATTAATCATCATAAATATTTAGAAAGTTAGTTAAGTTAAAACCAAAATATAAAAATTGATTATATATAAAAATATTTTCAGAGGTTGAAGATGACAAATCTGTAGATGTAATCAAAAATGTTACTTAATAAAAAAAAACTGTCTTAAGCAAATGAAAAAGTTTATGTGTGAATTTTATAAAAAAAAAAAAAAAAAAACAACAGATTTATTATATTTTTGTCTTTAACTTAGCATTTATATGGTATAATTTATAAAACAGGTTAAAATATGAAATCTATTTTTATTTGTTAACTTAAAAAATTTTAAGTAATAAATTCCAGTATTCAAAAGACATCCATAGATTAAGGATCCCATTTAATTTTAAAACCAAAATATAAAAATTGATTATATATAAAAATATTTTCAGAGGTTGAAGATGACAGATCTGTAGATGTAATCAAAAATGTTACTTAATAAAAAAAAAACTGTCTTAAGCAAATGAAAAAGTTTATACGTGAATTTTATTTATATTTGATTGATTTATTATAATATTCAGTGGAAAAATTATGAGTCATGGCCATTGAAAATGACACTTAATAAATATACATTTTTTAATCCTGCATCTTTAATTATATCAGAATAGGAAATGTGTGAATAAACATGTAATGTTGCTAAAAAAAATAATTATGAAAAATTGTATTAAGCATAGAACTTAGAGAATTATATCATTAAAGCAAAGGTATAATATAACCTAAAGATTCAAAGGGAATAAATACTGTATATAGCTTTATAATTGGAAAAATTAAAAAGCTATATATTTACCATCTTTAACCAAATAATTTGATCTATTCTTATTCAAAGGTTAATTGCTATATTTTATAATGGATACTATAAAATAAAAGCAATTTTATGTATACATTTCTGAATGCTAACATGTGCTAAAAAATACAGTTAAGTTGAATTAAATTTTATATTTAGATTAATACTCAAAAATAACCTAGTTATCAACAGCATTTCTTGTGAAAGTTGTTTTGAAACACAAAAAAAATTGATATCAGACATGAATAGAGAATCATTGTCAATAATAATAATAATTAAAAACAAATAAATCAGAAAACTGTTTCTGACACAATTAAATTTTTGAGACTAAATAAAAAAGTTAAAAGTAAAGATGATGATATGAATTTCTGATTATAAAACTTGTGAAATAATTTAAATGCAATTTGATAAGGCAGAAGCCTAAGAGAATTTTAGAAAAGCTTAAGACAAAATTTTATCATGTTAAATTTACATAAGGATTATATTGATATATTCCACACTCTTAATTCATAATATTGAGGTATGATGATTTAGTAAGCACATTATCAAAGTACAGAGATTTTGTGCAGAGTTTGATTTAAATAAAAAATTAAACTTGGTTAGGTGTTTATCTAAATATAATATATCTGTTCTATTCTATTAAGCATACCTTTATACAACTTTTTGCCTCAACAAAAATTTGTTTGAGCATATGGCATTTAAAAAGTAATCATCTCTTCTGGAGACTATTTCAATTTCACAGTTACATAGAAAATTTACTAAAAGTTCATCTATACCAGTGCTTCTTAAACTATGGGTCACTAAAATTAAATTCAAACACTTGAATTTCAGTTTATATGTAATTTCACAAACGGTTTGATATTTTTGGTTTACTTTTGTACTTGAAACAAATCCTATAACTATTATTATTTTGACAAATAATTATTTTTTTTATAAGTATATTGTTCAACAAAAAAGTAAATGATTTATGTACTTGTATGTTTTATTTCATATTTAATATCTGGGAAATGATTTATATACTTGTATGTTTTATTTCATATTTAATACCTGGGATCGCATGTACTTGTATGTTTTATTTCATATTTAATACCTGGGGTCACGAAAAAGATTTGTATGTTTTATTTCATATTTAATACCTGGGGTCACAAAAAATCTTGTGATGAAAAATGGGATCATGAATGAAAAAAGTTTAAGCAGCACTGATCTATACTATTCAAATAACATTTTAATTTGTTGCAGATTCTCCAAATAACTTTTCTTGTGATTAATTACATTAAACATTATTTATGCTTAGTGTTACTGTTAATTATTAGGTATCCTTCAGTAAGTTATATTTAAAACACAAATACAAATATCATCCAAGTCAAACATAAGGCAAATTTTTTAAGAAAATTATATGTAGAAAGTAAGAATCAACTTATTTAGTTTTGAGGGTCAGAAGTATATCTCTTTAGAGTCCCCAAACTTTTTAATTGCACATCCTCTTTTCAGTAAATAAAAATATCATGACCCTTTTTATCACTAAAAAAATAGTACCCACCCATATAGCAAACATATTATGACAAGCAAAAATATGCACCCCTAAAGATGCACACATTACACTTTGGGGATCATCACTATAAATACCTCTCAGGTAACTTCATTTCATGCAGAATTTCATGAAATTGCTTTAAAACTCACACTGATATAACATTTGAAAACTGAAGCTTAACAGATATTCTACACTTTCAACCCAATTTTCAATCATGGAACTTTCCTGAAAAATGCTTGTAAAGCTAATTCTCAAAAAATTACGATTTTGTCATTCTGTGTGTTATGCTAAATTATTGAATTATTTAAAAATGGAATTTTTAAGCTGAGGAAATATTTTTTATATTTGTATGATTAATCATTTATCAGCAACTGGCCTATTAATAGCTGTGCATTAATAGCATATGCTTATGTTATATATGGCTGTTACAAAATAATTCAGCCATTTTCAGATATTGTGAATTTTAAAAATGTTTTACCTCATTTCCTGATTGCTAAGATAAAATGGACAATTTGTTTGTTGTAATTATTTAAAAATGGAATTTTTAAGCTGAGGAAATATTTTTTATATTTGTATGATTAATTTAAATTAATCATTTATCAGCAACTGGCCTATTAATAAGCATATGCTATTAATGCACAGCTATGTTATATATGGCTGTTACAAAATAATTCAGCCATTTTCAGATATTGTGAATTTTAAAAATGTTTTACCTCATTTCCTGATTGCTAAGATAAACAACAAACAAATTGTCCATTTTATTATTATTTAATGAATAAATCACAAATAAAATGCTGTTGCCCAACTCAATATTTATGATCATCACCTGTTATAGGCATAATGCAACTTTAATATAAATTTTAAATGATGCCAGATCTGATCTGCATGTTTATACTGAGCCATACTCCTTACTTTAACTTTGCATTATGCCTGCTTCTCTTCTCTCATTCTTTAATAAAGCTATAATACTAACTATTAATGATTAGCACAATTTCTAATTGCAGCCACTCAAATTTTAACACTACTGGTTGATATGCTTCATCTTGCTAATTATAATCTAGTAATTTTCCAAGATTGGAAACATGCATATATTATCTGTGGTGTATTATTATTCTAATTTGAATATCTAATTTTTATTAAAAAAAATACTAATTTTCAATAGTGTGTTAGAATTGAACATTTAGAATTCATTATAAAATGAATTCTAAAAGGAAAAGATTTGAGTTAATTAAATTATTAGCCAATTTTTGTAACTTGATTTCAATTGCTTTCAGATTAAGAGGGCTCCAACTGCTCATATTGAAGAATTAAATCATATTGATGAAGATGAAGGAGCATGATTGACTCGTACTGCTGAACAGGACTGAATTCATGCCTTTTTAATATTGCCAGAAATTGGACATTCATTGCCAATAAATTTATTTTAACAAATGTCAATATGCTCAATGGGAGGGAAAAGAATGTTTGATAAAGATATTATATATTAATTTCTATTTTGTAGTCACTTCTTACATTTCACGTGCTGCTATTTTGTAGAATTTTTCATTTTCATATATCAGCTTTAACCGTGCAACTATATTGATCTACATTTTTAATTCTTCACTGAAAATTGTTAAATTTATTTGTACTGGGGAAAATTTTAATTTTACATTATAATTTTGCTGACTGTGACTGTGATAGCTGATAAATTTTATTTGCCATTAAATGATTGGTGGTGGTTAGATATCCTACCATCAGTATATTTTACATTTTTTATACTGTATGGTAAAAGGAAATTGTGTATAAGAGAATGTAATAAAACCATTTTGTTAAAAACAGACTTTTCTAAACGAATTAATAAAATACAAGTTAATACTTGATTAAAGTTTATTTCTTTATTTATATATACACTAAGATTTCAATAAAAATAGGAATGTATTAAATATCTGAACATTAACAAGGATAATTCTTTTTTTATTGTTGCTTCTTTGTAGCATCCCAATAAGATGGTGGTGGTGCCTGAAAAATTAAAATTAATTATATCCAATTTCAAGAATAGTAGAGTTTGAATGATTCAATGGTGAAATGAATATAGTTTATAAATTCTAATGCTTAAATTATTAATGTAACAATAAGTCTACTGTCTATAATTATTGTAAGGATATTTACTCTCTAAAGTACCCTTAGGGATAAATAAACTGTTGCAAAAAAAACAGTAATAGATTAATTGCTTTTGTGAGACAACAAAATAGAAATATGTTTTATAAAAGTGCTATGAAGGAAAATTTTAGAATTAAACAATTTACGAAATGAGATAGTGAAAATGGAATGACAGCTGATGATATCCATTTGGAGAAATGCATCATAGCCATTTCAATGAATTTTAAAAAAATGTTTTGATAGCCATTCATCAAGATCTCTAGCATACCAAATGGATGATTAAAGCAAAAGAATTCATCCTTTTCCTATCAATTCTAGTGATGAAAAATTATTTGAAATGCAAGACCCAAAGAATATATATCTGGGTTTATGAGTTTCACTTAACTTTTCCAAAAATAATCATCATTTAGGATTATTCTAATCTGGGAGATTTTCAACAATATCTTCAGTTTTTTGTTCTGTTTCAAATTGTGTAATAGAAATTGAAACAATATGAGCCAAATGGTAACAAATTTGGGAGAAAATTTCTTAAAATTATATTTTGAGTAATTGCCTTTATAAAAAAAATTTATAAAGCAATAAACTTATTATCCAGGAAACTTAAAAGCTGAATAATTTTCCATTGAGTAATTGCCTTTATAAAAAAAATTTATAAAGCAATAAACTTATTATCCAGGAAACTGGAAAATTATTCAGCTTTTAAATCTACATCACTTTTAACTATCCTGAGGAATTAAACATTTACATTAGTTACCAAAATACAATATTCAATTTTTAAGTTTTAAAACAACATTGAATTGATTGTTTCAGGAAATGCACAGTAAAATACTGCTCCTCAAATCAAATTTTTTGGATATCTATCTGGAATTAAACATTTACATTAGTTACCAAAATACAATATTCAATTTTTAAGTTTTAAAACATCATTGAATTGATTGTTTCAGGAAATGCACAGTAAAATACTGCTCTTCAAATCAAATTTTTTGGATATCTATCTATTTCTATTTTATTTATGTTATTTACTGTAAGAGCACACTTATTATATAGAATTTATAGTTTTTGTTCATTTTTTTAAGATATTCAGGAAAAATAATTTATTTATAAATTGGTTACAGACAAATATTTTGCATTATGGACCACACATTTTTCTAAAAAGCTATGGAAGATGGGAAAAATTGCAAATACCTCCTCTGGGAAATAGTAGTTATGAAAATTTTTCTTGACCTCCATTTGTACAACACATTTTAGAATTTTTTAAATGGGAAAATAATTTTTGGAAAATGAATCAGATTACACTTTTTTTATATATTCATATACAGTGGTACCTTGGTTAACGACAGTAATCCATTCCAGCATTACCGTTGTTATCCAAAGCACGATTCCCCATAGGATTTAATTGAAAATTGATTAATTCGTTCCAGGCTCCTTCCCACAACCATAATTTAATTGAAAATTGATTAATTTGTTCTGGCTCCTCCCCACAACCATTGTAAATATTAAAAATGCAGATAAAACTCATTTTTAATTGAAAATTTTAATTCGTTCCGGCTCCTTCCCACAACCATAGTAAATATTAAAAATGGAGATAAAACTCATTTAAAATGTCCTCCCACAACCATAGTAAATATTAAAAATGCAAATAAAACTCATTTAAAAAGTCCTAAAAATATGGAAAATATCATTTATTATATTTGCTACAAAAAAATTAACATTAATAAAAACTGTTTTCACAAACAATTCCTTTTAACTATCAATCTTCCATCAGAAGGACAATTGAGCTCACTTCGGAGTTTTTTGACAAACGAACTCGATCAGAACAATTGGGCTCACTTCGGAGTTTTTTGACAAACGAACCCATAAACACCGATTAGCAGCTTATAGATTCAATGATTATTATAAGTTATGTTCCAAATAAACAGCACTTCAAGCAGTTAACAAAAATCCTTTATTTAAAGCTAACGTGTCACTTTTAGTTTGCCATCAAAAGGCAAAATCAAATCTTATCTATATAATAATCATTATCATATAACCTTCTAATTATGACTGCTTTTACCACTTACATAAGTTATGTTCCAAATAAACAGCACTTCAAGCAGTTAGTTAACAAAAATCCTTTATTTAAAGCTAACGTTTTTGGTGTACCACACCCTCATCAGGCTCTTTAAATTATATCTCTTTTCAAATCAAAACATTGTTCTATACATTGCTATGACAACCATAACACATTAGAATAACATTGTTTATGTTCTATTAACAATTCAAAATTTACGAACTATAATAACATTTGAAATTCAAAATTATATTTACAAATAATAAAATATTATACCAGATAACTATACTTATAATGCTATTTTAAAAACACATTATTGTTAATGTTTTTTGTTACAAATAATAAAATATTATACCAGATAACTATACTTATAATGCTATTTTAAAAACACTATACAAAAAACATTAACAATAATAAGTCTATACGTAGTACTAATAGCTTTAAAAACACCAAGTATACATCGGGCTTGTCCTACAGTCGTACTATCTTCCTAACAATCTTAATCTTTCCTCAAAACATACTTCCAGACTAGGGGTAGCTCCCAGTTCACTTTGTCATTAATTAAATTCTCTTTCTCTACCCTTCTCATTATTTCCAATGTTTCTGTTATCACTGGTTGTGTGTTAATTTAACACCTGTCTAATTTGTTTCACTTTGTCCCATTTTATACTAATATCACTATTAAAAGCATCTATCGCTAACGACGTCGTAAGTTTTGCCTTTTAAATAGTGCTATTAGTATAAAATGGGACGAAGTGAAAAAAATTAGACCGGTGTTAAATAACACACAACCAGTGATAACGGATACATTGGAAATAATGAGAAGGGTAGAGAAAGAGAATTTAATTAATGACAAAGTGAACTGGGAGCTACCCCTAGTCTGGAAGTATGTTTTGAGGAAAGATTAAGATTGTTAGGAAGATAGTACGACTGTAGGACAAGCCCGATGTATACTTGGTGTTTTTAAAGCTATTAGTACTACGTATAGACTTATTATTGTTAATGTTTTTTGTATAGTGTTTTTAAAATAGCATTATAAGTATAGTTATCTGGTATAATATTTTATTATTTGTAAATATAATTTCGAATTTCAAATGTTATTATAGTTCGTAAATTTTTGAATTGTTAATAGAACATAAACAATGTTATTGTAATGTGTTATGGTTGTCATAGCAATGTATAGAACGATGTTTTGGTTTGAAAAGAGATGTAATTTAAAGAGCCTGATGAGGGTGTGGTACACCGAAAAAGTTAGCTTTAAATAAAGGATTTTTGTTAACTAACTGCTTGAAGTGCTGTTTATTTGGAACATAACTTATGTAAGTGGTAAAAGCAGTCATAATTAGAAGGTTATATGATAATGATTATTATATAGATAAGATTTGATTTTGCCTTTTGATGGCAAACTAAAAGTGACATGCATCGATTTATTGTCTATATGAACTATAAGATCTCGGACAGATGTTATTTTTTTCTAAAGCTGTGGTCACACTGTGCAATTTTTCGTCGCACGCGCGGCTGCAACAGCAACGGCAACGAATTGCAATTGCCAAATAGTGGTCACACTGGGAAATGTAGCTTGCGACACAATGTATAGTCAGCCAATGAGAGCACGATAAAATCATCCAATGAAGTTATAGTCAAGGCGGATGTTGTTGTTTAACTGTTATTTCTAGGGTTAGCGTTTAACTGTGCAATATAACAACATTAATTTAGTTTTAATAATTATTTTAGTTATCTACTACCTAGAGTTAGCAATATGAGTGGAATTAAAAAACGATTAAGAAGAATAAAGCTCTACTTTTAAGAACTTTGCTTATTTCACGTCATGCATGATTTTTTAAAAAATAAGCATTAAAAGTAGGAAAGATATAATCAAATTTTAACTGTAAAACTATTTTAGGTTCAACTATGTTCATCTTCAATCGAATGAATGTGTTCGACTCATATCGAATATTGTGAACTAAAATAATAATTATGTAAATAACAAGAGCACAAAGTTTACGCAGTAAGAACACTACCATAGTCCTTACTAAGAGTTTCCTGAATACAACATTAACATCGACTGGAATAACGCTTCGCTTCTAAACAACATCCCTGATAAATATGAAGTCTATGTGCATGAAGCTATACGAGTAGATATAGAAAAAACTCTACTAGAGTCTATCGCAATTAATAATAACGTTCTTACTCTCAGTGCACACCGGGACTGAACTGAGAAGCCCCGTGTGCAAACGGGTCCTCACCTATATCGAACCTAGAGTTATTTTTGTGTATACGTTGCAACTTAACGCTATTCGGCCTAAACTTATTATTTTATTAGAAGCATAGAATATGTTAATATTTCTATAAAATTTATTTTTAGAATTCTATATGAATTAAAAATTAAGAAAATTCATAAATTATAAATAAACATTCTTCTCTAATTTATTTAATATCTACTTTTAATATAATTCTTTATAATAATAGCCTAAATTCTTCATGGTTGTAGGCTCGTGTCATCCCCGTATACTACACTCCCGATTGTTATTATTTTTAATATATGATTTATAAACAAAGCTCGGCAACGCCGGGTATTACAGCTAGTATTTCTATAAAATTTATTTTTAGAATTCTATATGAATTAAAAATTAAGAAAATTCATAAATTATAAATAAACATTCTTCTCTAATTTATTTAATATCTACTTTTAATATAATTCTTTATAATAATAGCCTAAATTCTTCATGGTTGTAGGCTCGTGTCCTCCCCGTATACTACACTCCCGATTGTTATGTGACTGTTTCACAGAATCTTGACCTAAAAGAATGATTGTTCATTAAATATCTAGAGCGTCCCGGAGTGAAGTTCAGAAAATCTGGTCACTTTAGTGAAATGTACTTGGAAATGTAAAACATCTTACGTAAGTAAAAAAATTAAAATGAATTTATATAATTCCTTGATTGAATGGCGTTGGGGAAAAACTGAGAAGGATGAAATGGGATAAATGGCATTCCGAAGTCGATATGTACAGTACATTACAATATAAATCTTACAGAATGTATACATGTGCAGGGACGCCGAGATGCCGAGAGGGGATAAATTCCCCGGGCCCGTAGAAGATTGAAGGGCCTGGGGCCGCTTCCTAACAATAAGAATTTATCATATACAAGGAAATCGATATGTACAGTACATTACAATATAAATCTTACAGAATGTATACATGTGCAGGGGCGCCGAGAGGCCGGGGAAGAGGGGATAAATTCCCCGGGCCCGTAGAAGATTGAAGGGCCAGGGGCCGCTTCCTAACAGTAAGAATTAGTGAACTGTTGCACGTCTATTTTTAATTAATTAAATAATTTGTTTTCATTATTATATTTAACTAAATGATAATTAACATATATTTTTATATGGTTATAATTTTATTAATTTTAATAATGACATTATAGGATTTGAATTAATTGTTAAAAAAAAAAAATAACAATTGACTGAGCTAATTAATCACGTGATGCGATGACAAGCTGTTTTACAGAGCTCTATTTTGTCGGAAATTCATATAATCAGGATTCGTTAACCAAGACATTTTTCTTTCTTTCAATCACTCGTCGTTAACCAAAGCCATTGTTATCCGTCATCAACCAAGGTACCACTGTATAGTACTTTTTTAAAATTATTTTACTCTGATTTATAAGAAGAGTATGTTATTGAAAAATGCTCAATTTTAATTCTCATAAATCTGGGCTAAATTAAACAGAAAATATCTAATTAAACAAACATAGGCAAGATTGTCATAACAGCCTAAAACCTACTTAAAATCAATGAATTGATTATGTTATCCTGCCATTCTTTGATTTAACAATATCTTACATAAATATTATGTAATAAATAATTTTATCTGATCTGAATGGCATACATTATTAAGATCTTCCAGGGAATAAAGTCTGTTGAAAATAATACTGGATCATATCTAACTAGGTGTGTCTGCCAATCATCATTTAGATATAAATTTTATTTTATAAATACCATATGTATTAGAATCTGATACAGATGTGTGCTAAAAATGATTACAGTAATAAATTATGTAAATTGTTTTACTATACAAGTATTTTTACAAGTTCCTGGATTTGAGATTTTTTTCAAAGTTTTAATTGCAATAAAAAATGTTAATGTCATTTTATGAATACTTAATCACATACAGTATGAATGAGGTTGTAATAGTGCACTCTGGTTTCAACAGTATATGTAAATAACTTTCATTCCTGGAATGAAAGATATTGGTTCTGGTTCTTACTAAAATTTCAAGTCTATGAATGGAAATATTTCTTGTTTAATAATATGTATAGTTCTCCTGTTACCTGTAAAGGTTTCAGGACCAAGCAGTCATCCAGAAAGTAATAATCAATTTTGTGGAAGCAATTACAATTATTAAATAGAATTCTACTTTAAATATGTATAGGATAGATGGAGGCAATTAAAATTTGTGCAATATGTACAAAAAACAAATAATTTATTTAAGTGTAATATTTTTCTGCACATACTGTATAATCTTCATTATACTTACATTTGCCATAGGTGGAGAAGTTGGATATGATTGTGGAACATAAGCATAACCAGGGTTATAAGGATTATAATATGCTTGATGAGCTGCTTGCTGAGCTGCTTCTTGAGCTTTAGGATCTAAACAAAAAAAATGCTTATAGATATTTTTGTAAGATATAAATTATATGAGTTTCTACAAAATTATTAAGAACGAAAATAATAACAATTCTATGAACTTAATCTTTCCTGATATTTTTATTTAAACTATAAGAATTTATATTATTAAATGTGTTACAAAAATATTTAATATTTTGTATACATCTGTACAAAATATTAAATAGTAGTTATTTAACCTAGTTCAACAGAAACAAAATTTTCCATGTTGAAGAATTTTGGCATATTCCATTTGTCAACTAAAAAATTATCAGATAATCCAGTAAAGGCTTATTCTAAAAAGATATAATTTAAATAAGTGACCAATTCAATATCAAAGATCAATGCCAAGTATGGTTATAGCTTTTATGATTTAGGAGATTTGAGTAATAAGAAATATACACTGTTGCACCCCCTAAAAAAATAGAGCAAGAACTGCAGAATTTTGTATGTAAATGCCTTTCTGCTAGATATGCAAATGATTAAAATTTTCATTGTCAATGAATTCATAGGGCAAATCTGGGACCAATATAAGGAGTGCAGTTTGTAAATACAGATATATCTGACCAATTTTGCTATTTCGTTACATTAAATAGTCTATAAAAATACCTCTACAACAGTGGTGGCCAACCTGCACCCACGGGCCTAAGTGCATCCGCGGTTGGTCTGTTATGTGCCCGCAGCAAGATTTAAAAAAAAAATTAATTTAAAAATATTTTTTAACTTTTCTTAATCATATGAAAATAATTTGGAAATAAAATTATTACTACTTATTTTAATCTGTTTTTTATTAGTTTGAGTTAACTGCAAATCTACGAAAAAATATCATTTTTATCTACTAAACAAGAATTGTAATTTACAAAATTATAAAAAATAAATAACTAAAAAATGTAGTCTAAATGTTTTTTACATGTCCAGACTTAGAACGAAAACCTTTGATCTACCAACAGCAGTTGGCACAATCCGAGGCTGTGCGGGAAACGGCTCGTGCAGACTCGGTTTGCATCATCTGCATTTGTGCTGCAATGTGTATGGGTACGACAACGATGCAACAGTATATTATGCTTGTAAATTGATATTAATGACTGAATTGTGTGTATTATCTGTTGAATAGTTTCCAATAATTCACAAATTTATTAAAGTTATTTTTGGATGAAAATACTTATTTATAACCAAAAAAAAGAACTACTTAATGGTCATGCGCTCACCGTGCTGTAAAAATTTTCATTGTGCACTTGCTTTCAAGAGATTGGCCACCGCTCTACAATGTAGCTTAAACATTATGACTGAGTGAATCTGAGAGAAGCTACATCATAGGCCTACAATAGACCTGCATCATATTTTTTGCAACAGAGTGTATAAAAAAAGATAATTAAACAAAATGGGAAAACTGAAAATACTATAAAACAATGATAAAAATTAATAATAGAAATATGATACTATTTTATTTTTCCTTTGAATGAAGGAGTATTTTACACTCTGTAGAAATGGAATTAATATAAAATTATACAGGCAGTCCTCAACTTACAACTACTCATTCTTATGGCAGTGATGTAATCAGTAAATTGTTTGGCCAATGCAATTCATATGAGTCCATGCATGCTCAATGGTCTGATGCACCAAAATTATCCTCTTTGTGTTTGTTATGTTTATTATGATAATGTATAGTATACAGGCGGCCCTCGACTTTTATATTTCAATTTTTAAAAATGTGCGAAATAGCGAATTGTGCGAAAGTCGAATGTGCAAAAGGCGAGGGACGCCTGTAATAATAAATATTAGTAATGGAGTCTATAAATTTAGGATATTTCTAATTTCTCACTGCTTCAATCTTCAACATAGGGGTTCAAATCAAACTTCTCATAAGTCTAGGACTATGTATTTTACAGAATTTGCAATTATTTTACTAAATTTATATACACATTGGTTAAAATAGCCCCCGTCGTTTGAAAATTTTCAGCCAATCAGTATTTCGGGTCTATCGATGACGTCAGTATGGCAGAATATGGCAGAAGTTCGAAGTGAAGAATGGAATAGCAAAATTATATATATATATATGTTTTATTTCTATTCTATTGAAAGCTGTCCCAATATACACTGATATCCTATGAAACTCATTTTTTGGTGGAGTATTTTTTTCAAGCAGCAGACTACAAAACTTTTATATTCATGATAGGAATCAACTGGTTAGTTTTGGATTCCATTGAAAATGAAACCAGGAATCAGTTTTCCATTTGAAGAATCAAATTATCACTTTTAATATATCAATTTGACTGACAATTCTATAATTTCTAAGGATGCATTGCAGTTCCAACACAACATGATATAAAATGATTTAAACAAATTTTATATCATTTTTCATTGATATAAATTACATTTTGACTCATATAACTTCAAAAATGATATTGCATTGAATTATGTTTTAAACAGACCTAAATTTATTTTTTAATTTCAATTATGTATATATAAAGTCAAATTAAACCTTTATTCATCAATCACATACAAAAAAAGGTTTCAATACAATGTCATTTCTTATATGTGAAAGGATCCAATAAAAACTATTAACATAATAACTAATGATTAAAGTATATTTGATTAATGAATAAAAACAAAAAGACTAGGAGACCTCCCTTTTCAATAGATATCATTAAATATATATTTATCAAATTAATTGAGGGGGCTGTTAATGCTGCCAAAAAATGATCCTGTTTATTAAAGTTTAATCTTATATATAATATTCTATATGAGTTATGAATGTCATAGCAATATCTAATATTTTGTTTCTTCAATTATTTTCTATAGTGGAAACTCAAGATGCTTTTATTACATAGTATGATTATTTAAATAAATTCATATTGACCATTTTCCTCAATTTCATGAAAAGCATTTCTCATTGAATAACAGCATATTAGTTCTGCAGTGAGTATTTTTACTACAAGCAACATACCATAATGTTCTGAATCAGTGAATAATCTAAATAAATGCACTATTCCTACAATGGTTTCAATATTTTCTGCAACAATCCTAGTACGTATTTTAAATATATTGTTTATATTTCAACATATGCAATATTACTGGGCATTGTGACAATGTAGTTTCATCTAGATTATCTAATAACACAACTTCACAGCTTTATCGACTAATAATAAACTTTTATTAAATTTTTTTAAATGCCAGTGTCTTGTAATTGTATTTGATGCATTGCTATATATTAATTTTACTCAATGATTATTCTCAGATTTATGCCATTTTTCATAAAATCAAAAGAATATTCCCTAAATGACGTCATGCATTTCTATGTCATCACAAAACTATAAGTTATCAGTTTTGTAACGCTGTCCATTGTTGCGTATGTTGACGTCACGTTCTGAATGTGGCACCATTAAGGTAGTCGATGCACTGTTAATAAATTATGTAAGCAATATTTTAACCTAACACTGTTGATCTTTATCAACATTTATTGGCAATAATATAATCTATTATTATAATAATAAAAATGAAATACAGGTAGGCCTCGATTAGTGCGAGTTCATTAACAAATTAATGTTAATTTTCGGTTAGTAAAACCAGACGAGGAGCAGTCCAAGAACAGTCACTTGGCTTTGAAGGAGTGAAACACCAGAAAGATAGGCAAATAGCAGCTAACGGCAAAAAAAGCCCAGAGCAAATATTCGATTAGTGCGAGTTGTAAGCATAGACCAGTCTTACTAAGAAAGCTCCTCCTCCTTTTATGATGTCAATTAACAAATTTCCTTTAATTTTCGGTTAGTAAAACCAGACGAGGAGCAGTCCAAGAACAGTCACTTGGCTTTGAAGGGGTGAAATATCAGAAAGATGGGCTTTTTGCCGTTAACTGTTTAACATTACTGTACTATTATTTATCTTTGCTATTGTATACTTACAGTATAGTACAGAATTTTTTCTTTTAAAAAGTATCGAAATGGATAAAAGGAAGAACACTTTTGACGATAAAACAGGAAACGATAAAAAGAAGAGGTTAGTGATTACGCTAGACCAAAAAATGGATGTGATTAAGCGACATAATGCTTTTATGTCCACTTCCGCTATAAGCTCCACTTCCGCTTTCGATTTGCTCTTTTGGTTACGATTTGGCGGTTGGTTTGATGATGGTTGATGATGCAATTCCTGTGAGTTATTAATTTAGATGATGAACAATGATGTAAAATATATAAATATTTACAATAAACTTAACACTAACTATTAATTTAGATGATGAACAACGATATAAAATATGAAAATAAATATTTCTTGAACAGTTAGTGCTAAGTTAGTATTGTGGTTATTCGTCGTGAGGTTAGCTAATGGCTGGACACACAAAGCAAGAAACAATTACACCAATTACCATATTTTACATATAGGTTACATATACTTCGAATAGTGCGAGAAATTAGTGGAACCAATTGTTCGCACTAATCGAGGCCTACCTGACAATCTTTGAGTATTAGTAGATGCTTTAAATGAAAGCATCGACTAATCCTGCAAGACGAAGTTTCTAGGTGTCCTTTAATGATAAAAAAATCATTACCTTATTTCATCAATATTTGCTATTTATTCCAAAAGATATTAGGGGGGACACAAACTGACAACAGTTCCACAGGCAGACATGGGCCCGGTGTTATATTTCTCCTTTTTCTTTGGAATGTAGCCTTAAAGATTACGAAACAATGAAACTAAAGAGGAAAAATCAGTAAAAACAAAAACTAATACATACATGAGAAAAATACAAAAGACGAAAGATAAAGATTCATTTTTATCTTAAATTTTATGGCTATTTTCGCAGTAACCTGAATATGCGAATGTTGCTTACGAATTCGAGAGATTAGTATGAAACTTAAATATGATCCGTATAAAAGATAAATTATAAATATCTGAAATAGCATAACGAACTGTAAAACATTGTTAGAAAATATCCAATGATGAAATTATTTTATAGTTTAAACATCTATAGATATTGATATACGTATATAGAAACAAGTCTTCTGATTTCATATCAAATCAAACCTGTTGATATACTAACTACGATATATAAAATATATTTGTAAGCTTTTTGTTATAAAATAAACTAATAAAGTATCTATAAATGATAATTAATATTGTATTAAAAAAAAACAAAATGTATAAATTCTCATTTTATTTTTTAAATATTATTTTAAAGGAAAATATACTTTTACTCTAAAAATCAGATTGCATATCCCAATATTTATTCAAAAAATTCTCTATAGTAAACTTTCCTAATGGCCGGAATCTCACAAAGCAAGAACCAATTATCATATTTTACATATAGTTAATATTGATACTTCAATTAGTGCGAATTTTAATAGTGCAAGAAATTCGTGGGACCCGTTATTCGCACTAATCAAGGCCTACCTATAGGCCTCGATTACCTGCTTAAAAAAACAACAGAAAGATATACAATATTCTTGCACATATTTTAGTAATTTATCTATTATCTTATTAGACTATAAACACCTGAATTATTTAGACTGCAGATTAACCCTGATTAATCTGTAGTTTGTTTAATTGGGATATTTAATTATCAATATTTTATCTTAAATGAGATATCTGGGCATTTAAAAATCAGCTTTGTTTATTATATTTTAGATAATTGGCTATCAAAATTAAATATAAATTACAAATATTACAATAATTTCTTGCTGCAAATAAACAAATTTCTTATTTCCTTTTTCAATAAATAATAGAACATTTGAATATATATACATATATAATTTATTTTTTTAATATTAAATACATATTGTGTATAATTTTATTTTTTATTTTGCAGATTATCTGGGAATTGGTTACTGGAGAAATTAATTTCCCTACTATCCAGGTTAATCATTCAAGAGTCTATTATATTTGATATAATGAAATTAATTTTTCAAAATACCAATCATAACTTAACATTTACTTAGGGGATTACACAATCCAAATAACCTTAACTAGCCAAATTTCCCCTAGTGATTTATTTTTGAAATAACAGCCAAATTATTAATTAATTTATGATACGGTGCCATTATCTCTTGAATTAATAATTAATTATTTAAATTTAGGCTAAAGTGGCATCATTTGTTATTTAATAATCAAACTTTAATTTTTATTAATATCCCAAAATTAAAAATTTGCCTTGGCCTGGAGTTGAACCAGGAACTTTGGGTTACCGTTCTGACGCCTTAACCAGTTAAACTACCAAGACATTGGAAGATTTCCGATTTCAGGATG
The DNA here is from genome assembly GCA_000484575.1 of Olivierus martensii. NCBI lineage: Eukaryota > Metazoa > Arthropoda > Arachnida > Scorpiones > Buthidae > Olivierus > Olivierus martensii. The sequence goes on along the minus strand of AYEL01073005.1, from coordinate 102,994 downwards.
TATATAATTTAGAAATGCTGATAGTGTCAGTCCAACAATTTCTAAATTATATACATCCCAAAATTGGAAATCTGCTGATGTCTTGATAGTCTAACTGATTAAGACATTGGGTAACCCAAAGTTCCTGGTTCGACTCCAGGCCAAGGCAAAATTTAATTTTGGGAAATTAGTAAAAATTAAAGTTCAATTATTAAATAACAGATAGCACCACCTTAGCCTAAATTTAAATTAATTATTAGTCCAAGAGACAGTGGCACCATACCATAAATTAAATAATAATTATTAATTTGGCTGTTATTTCCAAAATAAATCACTAGGGGAAATTTGGCTAATTAGGGTTATTTTTCTAAGTATTCTATCAAGCAAATAATTTACAATTAAGTCAAACTAAAGGAGAAAGAAATTCAAGTTCTTTATTACAATCAATGACTTTAGTACTGAAAAATTTTGAAAGCAACAATCAAATTACAATTCAGGGAGTGTTCCATAATTGTGGCAAATCAGAATTTCTTTAATATTGTTAAAAGATTTTTTTTGCAACTTAAATTGGTTCATTTAATTTATATATAAAAAACTACAATAAAAATATATTAGGTTTATTTAACAATTCTTTTAAAATGAAAAATGATAACATTACAAACCTGCACCAATAAATCCAGGTGGTGATGGATTGCCTGCAAAGCCTGTAGCTCCAGGTGTATTAATTCCAGGATAAGGAGGTGGCATATCAGTCATATAAACTGTATTTGCTATTAAATAAACAAAAATTTGTGTCAAATATTTTTCTGTGAGATTATGATGATAAAACATTATATAAATAAGTTTTTATAATATGAATTATAAACTTTAAAAAAGGATCAAAAAGTAACTTTATAAACTCATTATTCAGGTATAAATATAGAAACTTCACATATAAATATAATATAATTGTTGCATTCCTAATATCATGAAAAGTATCCATTCTCAATCCTACTTGATACATTTTTACAAAGAATTGAAATTATCCAATAATTGCTTGGAAAATATTGATACTTTATAGTAACAATACCAAAAATTTTAAATGAATAAAAAAAAATGATTATTAGAAATATTTATTTATTTTACCTAAAAAATAATAAATCAATAAAATAAACATTTCTTTAAAAAATATTTTATGAAACATCAAAAATGTTTAACCCATTGAAATTCGTCAACATGTCTACATGTCATTAAAATGGAATAAAAAACAATAAAATTTTTTTTTTTAAATTCAATCCAGCGTTATGCAGTGCAGTTATTGTGGAGTGGTTTTCTGTGTTTATTGAGTGAAAATACATGCCTCCAGAGATGGTTCCTAAATTTTCTGAATGCTGAAATTTCTTTTTAAATTCCATTTTAAAGATAAAAAATGTGAACGGATTATATTCATATAATTTGGATTATTTTTCATTGAATCTTATTGATTCTGATTTCTATTCTATTATATTTTACTAATCTTATTTTGATTTTGGTATGAGATTAATTTTTTTTTTAAATTTTTAATAAAACATGGAATTTTGGTATGATGAGCTGTAAAATTTATAAAACTGAAAAAATCTGCTGCTGATAAAAAATTTTAAATATAGAATATTTTTACTTATTTGTTCATTTATTGCTTTACTTTTACAAATAATTTAGTAAATTTGAGAAAATCCTAATATAAATAACCCCAGGCTATAAAAAGGGGCATGGCATTTTTGCATTATGGTAGCCAGCCATTTTGCTGGAAATCACAGACAAGTCTACTTCGCTGCATGTGGTACTAGGTGTACTGTGTCAACAAAGCATCTGCAGGCCAATTAAAGTAGAAAATGTTATAGCTGTTTATGTATGAATGAACAATTTTCATATATGTTGTTTTTTTGGTTATAAATTCGAAAATTAAAATAAAAATTATTGAAATGAAGGAAAAACATAACAATAAAATATATTTTAATAAACTTGTTACATTTTTGACTAATTAACAATGAAAATTTGAATAATACTTGACTTTTTATCAATAATTTTTAAAATCATCATCCGATTTTCTTCATTCATAGTTTATTTTATTCATAAGACTTGCTGCTATCAAAAAATACCAAACATTTTATTGGATAGCTAAAATTTCATATTAAAAAAAAAAATTGTTTTTTTCTCTAATCTTATATAATGAACAATAAGTTGTTCATAATTTTAATTTTTTGCATATTAATTAGGTTTATTTTGTAAACAATCGCAGACTTCAATAAGTTCAAACTTGTAATTTCTATGAGTTTGTTATAAAGGGGTTAAGCTATATAAAATTTATAAAAAATAAATCAGCTATCAGATTGAAAATTTTTTTCCTTCTATATTTAAAAAAAACAATTAAAAAAATAGACTTTTTGTTAAATTCTATTACAAAAAATCGAATAATAGGAAAAACTAAGCAATATTTCCATCTTTGCCCAATTAGTTTATATTATATAACATTTTTCAGAGAGAAACTCTAAATACATAGATTATACATAATTTTCAAAATAACTGATTACCTGGTGGAGCATTTGGAAATACATTAGTAGGAGGTACAAATCCATAATAACCTTGTGGTGGTGCCATATATGCAGGAGGAGGAGGAGAATAATATGGACCTGAAGCTGGTACATATGGTGGTGGTTCTGCTGGCATGTTTCTAGAAGCTTCAAATTATAAAAAATGATTTAATCTTTATATAACTTAATTTGGATTAATAACTGAATAATTTCTAAATGAGTAGACTAATGTGCTTTTAAAATAAATACATTAAAAAAAAAAAAATCTATATTTATGAAATTTGTCATATATTTATTGGATCAAACATTAGTTCCATTAACTCAGTGGTCCACGAAAAAATTTTGTTGGTCCATGTAAAATTTCAAGTGAGATAGATTAACAGCAAAGTAAATTTTTGGGTGCTTCAAAATGTTTATGAACAAGTTTAAAATTTCTTTAGATTTTTCTTTCCCAAGTCTAATGTAATATTTGCATTCAAAATTTCTATTATTAATAGTAATGTATTATTTTATGAATTCTGATACCTTGGTGTTTGTGTTAGTGGTTCTCACTGAATTTAAAATCATAAATTTAGTGGTCCATGAGGTCTGAAAGGTTGGCGACCACTGCATTAACTGATTAGTTCTACTATTTGCCTAACAATAAAACTACTTTAAGTCCAATGTGTTTTTTCCAGTTACAGAATATTTTTATATAGAAATGTAATCTTTCAAAAGAAGTACTTCTATAAGCAGTCTCCATTTGAAAAATTAAAATCATCATGAAATAATACATAAAAATTATAAAAACAAATTTAAAAATAATAAAGTGAAATATGTTTCAACAGTTGTTTCCAAAAATAATATTTCACTATACAGGATGTAACAAAGCACCCATTGCACTCTTATTTCAAAAACTGATATACAGTTGTGATTGGTTAGCAAACACTTTTTCGAAAGATTTTTATGTTCGGTTAACGAACACCTCACAGAATAAAGTGTGGGACCCACGGACTGATGGAATGACACATCAGCCCGATGGCTGCATGGTAAAGCTGTGGCTTAACATTCTGGAGATCCAGGGGACCCACTCCTCCAATTTTTCAGGAGGGATCTGGGCCCGGTCCGTTGAATCCCATCCTTCAATATTCCGGTTGACCCCATCATGGATATTGGTCAGCCTGTGATGATGGCAGTTCTATAAGTGGCCGCCGCCAGATAAAAATATTCCATGAGGATATTTCGGCCTAATTAACCTAATGGAATGACAGGCTTAGGCCTTGCATGTTTGTGGACTTATGGATAAGGAAAAACAGTAGTTTTTCCCATAAAATGAACTCGGAGACAACGTAAAACAAATCAAAGATTTATTAAAGGTTAGAAATGAACTCGGAGACAACTTAAAACAAATCAAAGATTTATTAAAGAAAGTACAAATCAAAGATTTATTAAAGAAGATAATATGGGTAAGGATGGAAGAACAGTAGTTTTTCCTGATTAAAATGAACCATATGGGTAAGGATGGAAGAACAGTAATTTTTCCCGATTAAAATGAATTTGAGTTTAAAGATGGAACAACAGCAGTTTTTCCTGATTAAAATGAACCTTATGGGTAAGGATGGAAGAACAATAGTTTTTCCTGATTAAAATGAACTCACCACCTTAAGGATGGAAGAATAGTAGTTTTTCCCGATTAAAATGAACTCGAAACGTAAAACAAATCAAAGATTTATTAAAGAAGGTTAGAGAGAGATTTAACGGATGAGAGAACAGTAGTTTTTCCCGATTAAAATGAACTTGGAGACAACTTAAACATCAAAGATTTATTAAAGAAGGTAAGAGAGAGATTTTACAATATTTTGATGTCAAAGATTTATTAAAGAAGGTAAGAGAGAGATTTTACAATTTTTTGGAAATTTTTTCGTCTGAAGAACAGTAATTTTTCCTGATTAAAATGAACTTGAAGACAACGTAAACAAATCAAACATTATTAAAGAAGGTAAGAGAGAGATTTTACAATTTTTTGGTCTTAGAATATTAAGAAGGTAAAAGAGAGATTTTACAATATTTTGGTGTTAGAATGGCACCCTAAGTTAGAGAGAGATTTTACAATTTTTTGGTCTTAGAATGGCACCCATACCAGATTGGAGAGATTTTACAATTTTTTGGTCTTAGAATGGCACTCATACCAGGTTAATTTTACAATTTTTTGGTCTAGAATGGCACCCATACCAGGTTGAGGTCAATAGGCTTGGGGATCTCTGCCCTTAGAATGGCACCCATACTAGGTTGAAATCAATAGGCTTGGGAATCTCTATCCAGAATGGCACCCATACCAGATTTAGGTCAATAGGCTTGGGGATCTCTATCACTGGCACCCATACCAAGTTAAGGTCAATAAGATTAGAGATCTCTAACACAGGAATGGCATCCATACCAGGTTAAGGTCAATAGATTTGGGGATCTCTATCATGACAATGCTATTAATCACTTACAAAAAATCCCAAAGGACGATATTGGACAGATTCTTTATCGGAAAATAAACATATAGATGAAAATACAAGATTATGTATGTATATATTATTATTACTACATATAAATAAACGCAGTAAGAAATTATATAATTTTTTAATTATGTTTTTTGGGTCTCCGGAATGAATTAATCAAATTCCCATAAAAACCTATGGTAAAGCGATGATCGGTTAACGAACAATTCGGATAACGAACATTGCCTTGGAACGGATTATGTTCGTTAACCGATCACTCAGTTTATACTAGAAAGTTTAGAATAAAATTTGCCTAACAAATGTGTATCCAAAAAAATCTAATGGTGTCATTATCACATTCTGGAACAAACTATAAATATAACTTGCTCCTATTCCCTAAATGTTAGTTCCTGTCTATCTTTATTTGATGGTCGCTGACTTGCTGTTTAATCAATCTTCCCTCGGGTTTTTGCTACAATCTTGCAATTCACAAAAGAAGCTTTTGATTTTGATGCTGTAGGATAAATGTCATCAGAATTACAGAACTGCTGAACATCTTTATGGTGAGAGAGATCTGTGGTGCACCCATTACTATGTAAAATTTTCCAGCATTTGGTGACTTGTATATGCAGAAACATTCAGGTTCAGACAATTCATAATTGAAACGAAAAGATTAGGCAACCTGTAAGAAAGAGCAAAACAATCTGATTGCTGCTGTAGTTGCAAATCCTCATTCTCCACAAGGACTTTCAAAAGATTTGGAGTCACACAACAATTGTTTTTTGTTTTCTTCTTTGTTGTAAACCATAAGAGATTAAAACAATGTTAATAATAGGTGTTTCTTTTCAACAGTTTCACTGATGCTCAACTCTATGTTCTCATATGATATTTCATACTTGATCCCACTTTCATTTACTTACAGTTTGTTTTGGGACATGATAATGACACTATCTGATTCTTTAGATATGATTTGGTTATGCAAATTTTATTCTAAACGTCTTAGCACAACTCAATTGTGAAAAAAAGATGGGATAGTTGGTCTGTTGCACCCTGTATATTGCATTATTTTAGGCATGATATAAATATAGCAAAATATTGAAATACTGCAAGTAGTGAATAAATGAATTAAGAAATAAATACAGTCAATTCTCGTTATTCGCGGATTCCGTATTTGCGTATTCAATGAAAATTTATTTGTAACCACAAAATCATTATTTCAATGAATTAAGAAATAAATACAGTCAATTCTCGTTATTCGCGGATTCCGTATTCGCGTATTCAATGAAAATTTATTTGTAACCACAAAATCATTATTTCCGGATCTTTCTTGTTTATTCGCGAATTCTCGCTGAGTGGCAAAAGTACTGTTACCAATGTACACCCTTTCTTTCTCTCTCTCTCTGGAGAGAGAGGGGGGAAAGGAAGTTGTTACCAAATGTAGTCTCTGAATCGGTTTGCCGGAAAATTTCTCATTACCTATCCTTGCTCACAGACTGCAGATAGGCCAAAAGCCTGTTCATATTGTCCGCAGGTGCCATAGAAGAATGTGACCTTATGCTTGAATGCAGCCTCAAATTTAGGCACCTATCTTCCTGTGCATTTGCTCCTTCCACCAAAATTTTAGATCATCTGAGGCAAAAAGCAATGCAGACAAGGCTGACGCAGTTCAGAAAGACAGTGTGTCAGCTGTCACATCAAACATCTTGCAACATCAAAAAACTATCAATCAAAAATAAGATTTTATTTACTACATAGTTAATGTTTTTAAAAATTAAATAAATATTACTATAATTATAAGACTGTATATAGTACTATATATTGCATATACTGTAATTATAAGTAATGTAATACATCCATTCCTGTTGCAGCTATCTGCGGAATATGCAAGAGAGAAGAATTGCCAAGACAAGTTCTGAATCGATTCTTACATAAAAATTGTTAATCGATAATCAATTCTTCAATTGGTAATACATATTAAATAAGGTGTCTGTAAACAGAAAAACACACACAAACCAAGTATGAAAATGTTGGGAAGAAAGGTTCGCAGCAACCTAACTCAATATTTCCCATAGGCACAATGGTTCATTATTCATAGTATTCGCGAAAGAATTTACGGAACGTAACTACCGCGAATAGCGAGAATCGACTGTATATACCATATATACTCGTGTATAAGCTGAACCCCCGACTTCAGAGTTTGAAAATTGGTAAAAAAGCGTAACCCGTGTATAAGCCTACCCCAGACTTTAGTACTTAAATTTCGAAAACGATAAATTGAATGATCTTTGATTTTTAGTTACCGATATATTAATGCAATTTGCCAAAATAAATATTTTATTGAAACTTTAAATATATACTGTATATATAAAATAAATTATTATAATATAGACATCAATGTATCAATTTAAAAGATAAAATTTTACTTTGCCCGAAGCGATCGAGCGTGTCGCACTGCCGACTTTAATCTGCATTTGTATAGTGCATCAGATAGGCGATTCCGCGCTGCCTGATGTGCCGCAAAGCAGAAATTCTCAACAATAATCTAGCTAAAGTGATCCAATGCAGTGTGCCTACATAAGATTCTTGGATTATTGTCGAGAATTTCTGTGTTGCGGGCATCAGGCAGTGCGGCGTCGCCTATCTGATGCACTTATATAAATGCAGGTTGGATTCGGTAGCGTGACGCGCTCAAATCGCAACAGGTAAAGTAAAATTTTAATCAGAAGCGAGATTGATGTCAGTGTGACATTATGTTAGGATGACGTAGCTTCAGAAAATATCAAGTTAACGAGTAATAAATTTTTATAATTTATATAAAAATATTTTCTTTTTATTGCTGTTATTGAATGACTTTTCTAAAAAAAGTTCATATTATAACAGTAAAAATTCCTTTAGAATACGTCTACGTCACATGGTTCCCAAGCGTGCCGTTAGGATGACATGTGCAATGTGATTTCTAGACGTTAAGCGTGCAATTTCGAAGTTTTGATTTTGCTTACAATGAACTTTTTTGATAGACTAAAGTTATTTTTCAGTGCAGATTTTAAATTATTATTTTTTTGTTATTTTAAACATTATTTTAGTTACTTATTAATCTACTTTAAATCATCGATGAGTTAAATATAATAAATATTTATCAATTATTAGTGAATGAATTAAAACATTCTTAATTAATAAGAATGAAAAATAAATATATATTTTCACTCAAATATGAATCCTAGGTAAGATTCTTGATTGATTGTCGAGTTTTCGTGTCGCGTCATATCGGGCCGTGCAGCGTCGCCTATCTGATTACGGTATATAGATGCAGGTTGGAGTCGGCGGCGTGACGTGCTCGAGCGCATCGGGGTAAAATAAAATTTTACCTGGTATCATATTAAATGAGTTATTGATCCTGTCTTCAGGAGACATTCAATAAGTTATGGCTTTGCTTATTACTTTAATTTCAATTCAGAGTAAGATAAATTTTACCTGATAATGTATTAAATTAATTATTGCAAAATTTCCTTCCTGATTCAGGAGACTCATATTAAATGAATTATTACAAAATTTCCTTCCTGGTCTTCAGGAGACGCTCAATAAGTTATGGTTTTGCTTATTACTTCAATTTCTCTAGCCAAAAAAAAGCTGATTTTTTTTCATCCGTGTATAAGCCGACCCTTCCACTTCAGAAATTTTTTTGAGAAAAAATCCTCGGCTTATACACGAGTATATACGGTATTTTAGGAATATTTACAGACTTAAGGCTGGTTCCCACTAGAGCTATGTTCTGTCTCCATCCGTCCCCGTCACTCCGTCATTCGTAATCGACTCCGTCAAAAGTGTTCACACTACTATCCGTACATCAATCCGTTTAGCCAATGAGCTAAAGCAACAAAAATTCCAGAGCGAGCCAATCACAAACAAGTTTAAAAGAAAGTGATTTATACAAACAAAATGGATGAACGTACTGTTTGGGATTGTGAACTGTTTAGCGTCAATAGCATTTCAAAGGATAAAGGAACGGAAATAGTGTCTTTAATATGTATGACCGTTGAACTGATAATTAAAACTAGCAGTTTATTATATTTTAGATTAAAAAGAGAAAGACGATCAATTCAGTGACAGAGCAGTGGTCGAAAATATTTGCAAAAAGAAATCGATCATGAAATTTAAAAAGTAATTAGAAAATTACTATATGAATTATAATTGCAACAACTGTTTCTATATTCATTTTTTTGTTTTCTCATAAACAAAGATTTTCTTGCACTGCTAAAATAATTCCTTCGATATCCTCCGTCTTGGATATCCTTCCTCGAATGTGATTGGTTGACGGATTCTACAAAGACTGATAGAATAGACTTCTAGTCTATTCAATTCGAATCCGTCTCCATTCTTCCGTCCATCGGCGCCGAGTTTGCGCAGTTCAGTAAGGACTTTACTGCGCAGACTCCCAGACGGAGACGGACGGAAACGGATTCTAGTGGGACTTTTATTTACAATATACTTTGACACTAGCATTCATTATTGAAAGAAAAACAACAAAATATATTGCCCAAAAATTATTTGTACATCTTTAATACTAAATAAAATATTAACACACACAATAACCAATCAAGGAAATTTAAGCATAGAAAACTTAAAAGATTTTTTATTAAAGTAATGAAGTTATAAACATTTAAGGTGCATACCGAAATGATAGGGACACCCCATTTTTATGGAAGAACAAAGTATAATACTGCTATACATTAATCATAGAAACATTTATTGACACACACCGTCCATCGGCGCCGAGTTTGCGCAGTTCAGTAAGGACTTTACTGCGCAGACTCCCAGACGGAGACGGACGGAAACGGATTCTAGTGGGACTTTTATTTACAATATACTTTGACACTAGCATTCATTATTGAAAGAAAAACAACAAAATATATTGCCCAAAAATTATTTGTACATCTTTAATACTAAATAAAATATTAACACACACAATAACCAATCAAGGAAATTTAAGCATAGAAAACTTAAAAGATTTTTTATTAAAGTAATGAAGTTATAAACATAAATTGAAAGCAAAATAAAAATCAATTTTTATCAATCAAAAATCTTTACCATAACAAAGCTACCATAATAGTAATGTTAAATAGCTAACAGCAAAAAGCCAATCTTTTTAACCTAACATAGAATAGGTTACTATACAGGGTTACTTTCACACATGTCATCACATAGGTTAAACTGGAATGGTTCTTTGCTTTTTCTACATTTCGCATTTAATTTAAAGCTCCCCTAGTACTCTATTTGAGTGGAAAGGGGCAATCAAAATTGAGCCACCAAGCTTACCATACAAAAGAAGAAAAAAAGACTATCCTGTTAAATTTTATAAACATCAAATGAATATATTGAGAGTGTGTTTCAGAAGATTTAATGTCCATCATTTTTAAATGGTTAAGGAATAGGATTATGGTTAAGTTGTAGGATTACATTATGCAATATTGAGGTGACTGTTAATAACAAAACATCATTATTAAATTTCATAAAAATCTAATACAGTGAAACACCGATTTTGAAACTTTTCAGGGACCGGCCCGAAAAGTCGAACGAGCCGGGAAAACGCACGAAACGGGAACTCTGATGACGTCATAATAAAAAAGTTATATAATTAAAACGTAGGAAGAGGGAAAGTTTTACATTGCATGTATAGGAAAATGCTCGGACTTCCGAAAATAGGCGTTTAAAGCGGGAAAGTCGTACGATACGGGAACACACGAGCGGGGTTTCACTGTATGTTCAAAAGTTATTAGGGGGCACACACAAACAGATTGGCAATTTCATAAGCCTCTTCTTTAAATAGGCTAATAACTTATCATAACTTATATTACAGGATAATTATATTTCTTCATTTAGGTTTATTTTATATTTTAAATATATATATATGTATTTTAATTGAGAACACATTATTCTTTAAAATTATTTAGACATCTCTTTTTAACTAGTACAATGCATTCTAAATAATAACAATGCATAGACTTGGGATCAATATATAAAAAATGCATATGACTTTTGTATCTATCTATCTATCTATCTATCTATCTATCTATCTATTGCTTGATATTGGATGTGAAATCTATTATTTGAAAAAATTTCATTTTCAGATATACATGATTTAATTGTAAGGCCATTTTATGTTTAAATTCAACTACTCTTGATTTTTCTCATACATAGACTTTTTGGCTTGATAAATGGAATATATATTTATTTATCAAGGCAAAAAATCTCTTTCTACTTCTAAAAATATCAGGATTAAATGCCTTAGCACTTTGAAAGCAATCCTGGAGGCTATATGGGGTAAAGCCTTGATTTAAAATAATTATTAAATTTGCAGTTTAATTCCAAATTATTATACTAAGGGTTAATTTAGCTTTGAATATTTGATTTGTAGATATTCCCATAATTAGTTTCAATTAAAGTATATATGGGTTAGTTTGATACTTGCATAAAGTATCAAACCTATGTCATATGAGGAATATTTAAAATTGTACTTAAGAAGCTTCCCATGAAAAATACAAGATTGGTCTATCTTTGTTTCATGGAATCTCTATTAAAAATATATATTAACAACTACTGTCTAGTAATATTTTCTAACACAATAGCAAAATTCTAACACAGCATTGAGAAATACCAAAATTCACAGTAAAATTTATTTTAATCTATATTTTAGAAATATTAATTTTTTTTAATAGATAAGATCAGGTAATGATACATTTAGAATAATGAAAAATTAATATCAAACATAATAAAAAAACTTTTTAAATCCTGGAATAAATCATATTTTCATGATTCCATAACTCAAATACATTTTTTTCAACAATTCAAAATTTATAGAAAATAGCATCAGAATTATTTATATTTTATTATATAATACAAAATCTATTTTGTACAAAAAAATTATATGCAACCACAGATTAAGTAGAGAGAACCTACAACTCTAAAAATATAATTTTAAAATTACAAAAATAAATAATTGCAATAACCTATAAAATTAAAATTATCATTTATAAAATTCAGATCTATTGATTTTATTCAAAATAACTATAATGAATTTATTCCTAGTTTGTTTAAAGAGTGTTCGAAAGTAATATAAATATCTACAATCAGCACAAATGAGCAAATCTAATAACTTAAAAACTTTATTAATAAGAAATGTTTTCAGCTCTTATTAGCCCTCATCAGCTCAAATTACATACAGTTTTATTTTAGAACCTTTCTTATTAACATTAATAAAGTTTTTAAGTTATTAAGTCTGTTCATTTGTGCTGATTGTAGATATTTATATTATAAGTAAGCCGTATAGAGCAGTAGATGTAATTTGTATTTGTTCAAGAGTAATTATATTAAATAAAAAGCAGTTTTTTTTTTATGTTTTGATGGAAAGTTTGATATATTTCCTTTGACTAGACGAATATATAAAAAGGTTATTTGCTTAAATGAGTGACATTCAAATCAAATTTCATGTTTTCTCTATTACTAATACCTAAAAATAGCTTCATATCAGAATATATCAACATACTGTATTTTGAACTAGGCCTTCATGTTTGTTTGTTTATATTATTAAAAGTAAAATGCTCAAGAAAAATAATTAATTTCAATTTTTCCCTTTTTCTTAATCTCATATTATCAAAACAGTAAATTCTTTTATCAGAGAGAATAAATGTTTATTATATACTATCTATTTAATATGTACAAGTTTCATAAGATTCTTAACTTTCAACAGCTCATTACCTATTACAAGGATTATCTTTAATTTATTGTGCAGTAAGAGTTAAACTAGAAAGCTCAGTCACAATTTTATGAATCTCTCAATACTAAATCAGTATGAGATTCATAAAATTCCTTTATAAACCAAATCAAAAATATTAAATACTTTCAATAACATTATAGAAAACTTTCAGATATTTTTGTGACAAAGTAGAAAGAAAATAGAAGCTAAGTCAATCTCATTTTAGAAAACAACAATAAAAAGCAGTCTTCAGTATCAAGCATTTTGGAAATACTGCTTGGAATTTGAATTCACATCACAAAAGCAAGCAATTGTATATTGTTCATCAATAACTTGTACACATTTTCAATGAACTCATATGTCAAACTTAAACTTGAACAATGAACTGTTGCCTGAAACCTGTTCACAAGCTTGTTCTCTCTATGTGTACTCAATTTTAAATTTATTATGTTGAAATAAGCATTGTTATTCTTTGTTATAAAGATATTACAGAGTTTTAATAAAATAATAAGTATTGATGATATACTATTTAAACTGCCTTATTAAACTTTTGAAAGCTTTATATATATAAATATCAATATCATCAAATGTAATGCACCATCAGCAAAAAATGAAAAAATATTTAAAATTTTATAAATAATAAATTGAAATATATATATTTTTAATTTATTACTTATAAAATTTTAAATATCTTTTCATTTTTTGCTGATGATGCATTACAAAATTTCAATAATATAAATGCAAATATTTCAACATTGAAGTATATCATATCCAATATTGATTATATTGAGAAAAATTTATCAATATATTTATGAATTTTAATAAAATTAACAAAAGCTATTATCTAAGGAATAGATTTTATATAATATAAAAAATTATAGGTAAGAGAGTAAATTCTTATTTTTCATATTCCAGTTGGTGGAATTTTTATGCTGGATAGAATAGTCATAATCCTTGCTTAATATTATTCTACTATATTCAGTATTTCACCCAATAAACAAACAGTAACTCAAATACTAAATGTGCAATTTTCATATGACTCGTTCTGCTATCATAGGGTAGATCAATGATTATATTCTTTTAATAACACAAAAATGGACAAAGCTAGGATCCATTCATTCGGAGTTCAATATAGAAATTGTATTGAATATACATGCTGCTGTAGATAAAAATATTTAACATTGAAAATTTGGAGTACTATCCTTAATTTGCTCATATTTATTATGAACAGGATGTCTCCAACAACTGGGATGCATTTAAAAATCTTGATTGTAATTAGGATTCATAATACTGCACTTGTACATAGTCTTTCATTTCTCCCATTTCTTCAGTTATTTTCTTCATTTTACAATAAATAGTTCTCTAAAATACAATTCAAATCCAAAATCGCACTAATACAATTATAATTAGTTACAGCACATTTTCTCAAAACTAATACACAACTAAACTAGTCCATTTCCAAACATTATTGCTTTTCCTGGTTTTCGTATTAACATCCATTTTCATCTTCCATCTGCTCCCGTCGTCCTCTTGTTTCTTTACGTATTTCCATAGAAAGAGCATATTTCCATGCTCTTTCTATGGAAATACGTAAAGAAACAAGAGGACGACGGGAGCAGATGGAAGATGAAAGTGGATGTTAATACGAAAATGAGGAAAAGCAATAATGTTTGGAAATGGACTAGTTTAGTTGTGTATTAGTTTTGAGAAAATGTGCTGTAACTAATTATAATTGTATTAGTGCGATTTTGAATTTGAATTGTATTTAAATAGTTTGTTAACTGTGTTCGATTTCGAATATGTATTCGTTAATTGTTCTAATAGTTCTCTATTTCATCTTCCAGACTATCCTACAGGAACATTATTTCCAAAAGGAATAATGCTATAAATGGAGATAAATTCCTTTAATATTAAAATTTAGAATATTCAGCATATTCTTAAAAAATAACAAGTAATATTGAATAAATGCTGTTTTGGACTTAGAAGAAAATTTTTGGAAGTACAAGACCTAGGAAACTGAATTACTTTATTATACGTGATTTCATTCTTGAACTGAAATGAAAATACAGCACTGCCTGACTTAAATAGATTTGTACAGTTCATTCCAAAAAGTTCGTCAGCTGCTTCGGTCCAAATCTAATATAAAGATATATATTTTTATATGCGGCCCGCGGGATTATAATGTTTTCCGAAGTGGCCCGCAAGGTCATTTGGGTTGGCCACCCCTGGGTTAGAATATGGAAGGGTAAGAGAACAATATGACTTCTATATTATGGGCTAGAAAACTGAGACTATATATGTTAGTCTAACATATATAGTCTCAGTTTTGAATTCTAATACAGGAATCCCTTGGAAAATATCAAAATTATAAACATATATTTTCAGAAATCGGTACGAGTATCATATTTCCGGGCTCAAAAATTTGACCCCGTTTATAGTGCACCCTCCTAATTTGAAGGGGTTGAGTCTAGAAATGTAATTATTTTTTACCGCTGAGGCCTAATTATCGATATACAGGGCCCCAAAATTGCAGCCTATCAATCCAATTTTTTAATAATTTTATTAGATAATTTCGAAATTCTAATGAATTTTGATGTAGTTTTACATTCCGAATCGAATGCAACCATTTCCTTTGACCTGTGACCAATCTTTACGAAACTATGCGATTTTTTCATTTTCAATGTTTTTATCATTTCTGATAAATTGCCGTAGGAGAGCAAATTACCCAGCATTCTTTTCGGAATCCGTATTTGAAAGAAAACGGAGGCATTTCCTTGAAAACTTACTTATTACATTATAGTTTATTACATTTATATGGTTTAGATTCTAGACTATATAAGCTTCGAAGCATGTCGTGTTTGTCAACACCTTCCATTTTTTTGTTGTAATCAAACGCTACTTGTTGGCAATTGATATATATTCTTGATCCATCCTTTTCTGTTCTCTGAACTGTTGTTGCTTCATTACCATGATAATTTGAAATCAAATTTACACATTTATTATCTTTCCATTTATAAACGCATATTTTCTGATCTGATATACGATAGTCAAAATCACCACGATTTAGGTCTTTGTCAGAAATAAGAGGTGGTAGGCCTTTCCTATTTGGTCTTATTGTGCCACAAGCAAGAATATTCTCAGTTTTTAATTTTTCAAGGAGCTCGATAGATGTAAAATAATTATCTATAAAACATATATATCCTTTACCAAATAAATCTTCCATGAGGTTCAAAACAACATTTCCACCTAATCCATACTTCTTATCTGCCTCCAAATCTGTTCCTTTTTTACCTTGATACACATCAAACCTGCTAATATAACCTGTCATATCTGCACGGCACCATAATTTATACCCTCTTTTTATTGGTTTCAATGGATTGTATTGCTTGATAGAACTTCGTCCTTTGAAAAGTATCATTGATTCATCAATACTTATTTCCCTTTCTGGTTTATATAAATTGTCAACGCTTTGATTCAGGGCATTTAATAACGATCTCAGCTTGTATAATTTGTCATCCTTTATTACCTTTAAGAAATGTATTATCATTCACATGTAAATGGCCTAAAATGACATCAAATCTATCACGAACCATTGTTTCTTTCACAATGATTGAACACTATGACATGGATATGATTGTGCGAGCATGCGTAAGAAGTTGTCCTAAATGCTACCAGATTGATTTGTATTATTTTTTATACAAAAACAGATAATTGTATAGGATTATTGATGATAAAATAAATATTACAAGCAAATATAAATAAATGAATAAATATGTTTATATATCGAGAAAAATTGGGGTTTCTGCAGTTCCGCACTGACTGTTCACCAGCCGTCACTGAACGAAATGTAAAGATATTAACTAGTGTTGAATCGACCGAGCCCTAATGGAATAATTATATATATACATATATTCTAATTGATAGAATTTAATAATTAATTTTTTAAGAAAAATTGGATATGTCTGGGATAAAGAAAGATCGATTTCATCAAACGATGATGAAACGAGATCGCCTTTTGCTAAACAATTAGAGAATATGATCTTATCTTATCGAAAAAAACAAAAGATATGTTTGTCTGTAAAAAAGGAAGGACACAGGAGAGGCGATCAAGAGAGAGAAAGAACACTTTCCAAGAAGATGCGAAAAATGTAGAGCAGAAAAGATCTGTCCTTCCCGTCTGTGGTCAATCGACGAGGATTAGGGAAAGAAGACATAAAAAAATAATGGAAAATGACATAAATTCTTATTTACTCTCTCTCCCAGATATCATCCCCGGGTCAGGTAGTTCTCTCGATCTCTCTCTCTCTAAATAAAAGAGCTATGGTATGATTAAACCGCTATCTATCACTGTGAAAGGGGATTTTGTTCTACCATTCCAATATACGCGCGACCCTCACATACAACCGCGCTAAGGCCGGTTCACACTACAGAGAGTGAGCGACACACGCGCATATACAATGCCCCGCGAAACACACACGCGAGAGTGATCGCGTTCGTATTCTTCACATACCGGTGTGCGTATTTGGAGGAAGCCAATCAGAGACGGCCACGCAGATGCACTGATTAACCAATAACAGCGGTCGACTTATTTTACTGTAGTGTATACGTCCTCCGTTTTAACAAGTTGAATGTGGGAAAAGTTTATTGTAAATCTGTGTTATTATTATTAATTTTAAATCAGCTTATTGTTTAATTACCGAAGCTTGGCGATAATTCAGGAAAAATATATTAAAATTACATCTAAACTATTATCGATAGCGTAAAAATGTGATTATTTTGAAATTGCAATTGGTATGCTATGCCTAATTAATCACACGATTGCTTTATTTCGCAAAAAATACGTAATAAGTCTAGAGTTCTATTTCCTTATAAATATGACGATTTGTTATATGGAAAATATGTATCAATAATTCAAACTACAAGACTAAAATTGAGGTTGAAATGAAATTCTAAATTCTATTGCTTCACTCAGATGTATAAAGGCGTGCGTTTAGCGCGCGAGTCTATTCGGCAGATGCGCGCTGACAGGGTCAGTACCGTTGCCATGGTGATCTTCGCGTTTAAACGCGCGTCTCTCGCGCATTCGTTGCAGTGTGAACGGGCCTTTAGGCTTAAACACATATTCAGTTTTATGTACATAATTGATAAATTTTGATATTTTAACAGGAATATGGTAACGATTTGTATATGAGTGTCATTTTACATTTGTATTAATCATTCTAAATATTGACTCATGCTAATCGAAAAAAGTTTCGGTCTACAAAATTTCATAAAGGATATCATAAAAGATTTCATCAATCAACAGGCCAAAAGCCTGTTGATTGATTTCATCCTATCCATGTACTTTCTCTAATTAATCCATTACGGAAAGTATCTGTTACAGATCAGTATTTCTGACATTCAATCTATTTTCCTAGATATCATATTGAAAATATTATAGTTAAATGTAAAAAAGAAAACTGAATAATTTATAAACTACACTATATGTTAAAATGAATTCAAATACTAGCATTTTATAAATAATGTAAAAGTGGTTAGATAAAGCAACATCAGCATACAGATAACTTTTTCAGTAAATGAACATAGTTTTATACTTTCCCATAGAGGAATATGCAGCAAAAATTTTGCATTATTATTAAATGTTAAAATTTTATGTATATGATGTGCCTTAGTTTTTTCACCATTTCTATTTTTGTGCTATATTATTATTATTTGCAGATGTGTTTAATATTGAGTTTCATGAATGTATTTGAAATGTTATTTTTTTTTTTTAATAAATTTACAAATTTATACCTATATCTTATTAATTAAACAATTAAACTAACTTAACTTTTTATTAATTAACTTATTATTAAACAATTCTGTAAAGAATTAATATTATTTACTGAACATATTCACTATTTAGGAATGAATAATAATAATGTGATTAAAACATATTTTATCAAAATGATATTCAATACTACATACTTTCTCTATTGAATTTCATAAAAATTTTACGAATTAATTCAAAAATTATTAGGGAGAATCTTATTATTTTTAAATGTTTGATGGTATGAATTTATTAACTATACCTTTATTTTCTGACATTTAAAAATCTTGTTCCCTCATATATTTAAAATAGTTCTAAAATAAAAAATATGTTCAGAAAATAAGTGAATATTTTTTTAAAACTCTTGATTCAAGTTACTTAATTAAATAAGCAAATATAAATTACAATATATTTAGGTATAACTTTGTGAATTTATTAAAAGAAAAAAAATAGGTTCAATTAAATTTATGAAATTCAGTATTAATCAAATTTGCATAAAATATGTAATCATAAAGATAGAAATGTGAAAAAATCAATGCATGTTATATATACAATATTCTAACATTTAATAACAACAAAAATTTTTTTATGCATATTATCTATTATTAATTAATTTATTGAAGTTTTCTCTATGATGATGATGATACTTTATATATCCATTAAACATCATTTATAAATTGCACATGTTTAAATCTAATTTTCTATATAGATTATAATTATTCTGTTGTTTTTTTTTTATATTTAACTTATAATACACTAACATCTCAATAGTTTGAAGTGATAAATTGCCATCAAAGTTTTGATTTTCTCTGCTATTTACAAAATTGAGTTTAGATAATGAAGAGTCATTATATGCATACTTGTCTGCCAGTTATTTTTATTTATTTTTGGAGTTATGTAGAACAGCAGAAATAGGAAATACCGAATGAAATATTATGAAATGGTGATGTGATTTTAATTTTGAAGCAAACAAGTTCTAAAGATTTTTTTGCATATCAAATAAAAAAAAATCTTTTTGATTTCTTTATAAGTGCATTTTTATTGTACATAGCATTTATTAATAAAATTATAAATTATGTATTGACTTTTTTAAAGATTCATTGCCATGAATTACCTGAAAAAATGAATTTCTTCATAATTCTGATTATAATCAACATTTTTAAGTTATTCAAGACAACCTTGATTTCTTTCACTTTGAACTATTGAGATTTGACTGCATTTTGAATATATCCTCTATGAAAATGAATTGAATGCCAGAAATATTGGTCTGTTTTATGTGCTTTTGCTAATTGTTTATAAACAAACATTGATCATTTTCAAACTAATTTTGTATAAAAATTTCATTGCGCAAACATAATTTTTCAACACAAAAATTTGATCCAATTCCACATATGGAATTAACATTTTTTGTTCCCATTTAAAATTGAATTTTCTTTAAAAATTTCACAGCATCAAGCAAAATTTTTTAGCACTATTTGTCATAAAATAATGGGGAATTAAAATTTTCATGATAAGTTTAAAGGACTGAGGAAGCTGATATAATCTGCAGTCATTGTTACAACAGTAATTATTCTTTGAAAAGTCATTTTCTGGTTGAATGAAAATTTTCTTTTCACTTACATTGATGATTCATAAAATCAGTAATCAAAGTTGTTGCTAGGTGACAACTATATTCCTTGCCTTTATAGTAGATAAACCTTGATTCATAGCCTAAATTAGATAATATAGTTTTGATGTTCAATCTAAGACTTATGCCTGGAAGCATTACCTGAGTCAGATTTTATGTATGTGTAATCTATCTACAAAAATAGATATGTCATGTCATAATTATTGCACTACAGTGAATATACAGTATATGGTGAACTGAGAATTGCAGACTAATGTAATCCTAGTTAGAAAAATATAAATTTTGCTAATTAGAATTGTATACATTAACAGTTACGATTATAAAATCATAATTATAACCGTTAAACTTTTCATATTAACATAAAATAACAAATTAGAAAATCATTTTATCTATTTTCAAGTTTATTTTTCTAGTGTTATATTTTTGAAGGTGAAAGTAAAGCTGTTATGATCATTATGCTGTCTCTCTGTGCACATATAATAAATTCTGAATCTGTGATAGATTTCTTATGAAATTCAATAAGGAACTCATGCTGTTAAAGATGGCATTGGTATCATAATTTTTAATTCCAACTTTTAGTAAATGTGAAACTTGCAAATGAAATTTTGCATAGTAAAAGATCTAAGACTTATTTAAAAGCTTTATAAATTGTTTAATGATTCATTTTATTTATTATTTTGTGTGACAAAATTTTTAACTGTGGTATTTAAGTTAAATTATCGTGGAAGAATATATAATGACATTTATCGCACATTAAAATTTAGAATAATGCACAGAAAGTAAGTGAAATTGTTTTCTCCATAACATATTCATTTAAATT
Organism: Olivierus martensii; assembly: GCA_000484575.1. Taxonomy (NCBI): domain Eukaryota; kingdom Metazoa; phylum Arthropoda; class Arachnida; order Scorpiones; family Buthidae; genus Olivierus; species Olivierus martensii. The sequence goes on along the minus strand of AYEL01073005.1, from coordinate 81,995 downwards.
TATATAAGTAAATAAATAAAAATCTATATATTTATATGAAAAATTTTGACTGCTAAAATATTTTTTAATAAATTTTATTTAATATACAGTATAGTATCATGACATTATCTGACAGAAATTCTACAATGATTATAACACTACTGTGACAACAGTTAGGCTGAACTCACACATACTACACAATTGCGATTATTTTGTGGTTACCATGTGGTTGTGTTGTGGTTGAAATTAACCACTTGTAAATGACATAGTGGTCGGTTGAAGTCTGTATCGACCACAATCTTCAACCAACTTCAAACATGGAAGATTTTAACCTGAAATAATTTCTCTTCAAAATAGATTTGGAAGAGGAATTATTGCTGTGGTAAGTTGTGAATCTCCTCTATGAACATTCCGTGTCAAAATCTTTGTTTTCAGTCACCATTACACGCTGAACATCGACAAATACATATGTACATAAATTGCGTATATATATGTGCAGTCTGTTACCGATTGCTGTGGTAAGTTGTGAATCTCCTCTATGAACATTCCGTGTCAAAATCTTTGTTTTCGGTCACCATTACACGCCGAACATTGACAAATACATATGTACATAAATTGCGTATATATATATATGCGCAGTCTGTTACTGACGGCTGATTGACAGGAAGTGCTGTTAGTAACTAGTGGTCAGTATGTTGCACTGTGTGAGTTGCGCTCATCTGTTACTGACGGCTGATTGACAGGAAGTGCTGTTAGTAACTAGTGGTCAGTATGTTGCGCTTGACCACAATTTTGTGGGTGATATTGACCATAAATTGTGACAGCTGTTGAAACCAACTTCAGTTAGTGGTCCGTGTGAGTTAGATTATGCATTTCTATATTAATATAATTATAATTTGCGATTATCCACAAGTTTTGCAGTCATTGTGTCATTCTGTTGTGGTTCGAGTTCAGCCTTAATGATGATATAATTAATGAGCTATCATTTATCATGTAATATGTAATATGTTGTCATAACTATCATAATTATATGTTATCATAACTATCATATAAAATATGATATATAATGCTGTAATATGTTGTCATAACTATCATAATAAAATATATGAGAATTCTAACTTATTTAATTGTTATGTTCTTTAAATATTTGTGAAATTAAATTTACATAAGATATTACATAATTATTATGGTAAACTTCAAATAATATTATATGCTTTATATATAGACTACTACTACTAAACAGAAGATAACAAAATATATAAGCATAATTAAAAAATATAACCAGTTTATAAGTTATTGTCAAATTATATTTATACATCAATATATATAAATATAAGTTGATGATATATAACCAGTTTATAAGTTATTGTCAAATTATATTTATACATCAATATATATAAATATAACTTGATGATAGACTATAACACATATATATTTTAGCATACTAACATATTTTAGCAGGATTATAACACTACTGTACAGTAGTGTTATAATCCTGCACATATTACTTTGCTTTTGTATATGCATTACAGCGTCGCCATTAATCGGCAAGCAAAACTTTTCAAAGATATGCAATAGCCGCTAGTTTGATTCACCCACTTTTAACTTATCACAACCTTTGGCATGTTAATTCTAATCAACAGTCGAAGTGTTTGTTTCTCTTGTTGCAATTTTTGTATCTCATCCTAATCCTATCACATGAAATATGACTACTGATGAAAAAATTTTTTTAATTCTTATAACGTTATGCTGAATAAAATCCATACTTGCGAATGAGCTGTATTTAATCTAGTATTGATGATAGACTATAACACATATATTTTTTAGCATACTAACATATTTTAGCAGGATTATAACACTACTGTACAGTAGTGTTATAATCCTGCACATATTACTTTGCTTTTGTATATGCATTACAGCGTCGCCATTAATCGGCAAGCAAAACTTTTCAAAGATATGCAATAGCCGCTAGTTTGATTCACCCACTTTTAACTTATCACAACCTTTGGCATGTTAATTCTAATCAACAGTCGAAGTGTTTGTTTCTCTTGTTGCAATTTTTGTATCTCATCCTAATACTATCACATGAAATACGACTACTGATGAAAAAATTATTTTAATTCTAAAATTTTTCTTTCTTAATTTTGTATTTATGTATTTGTATTAATATTTTATAAAATGTTCTTGTAAATTTATACATTTTTAATCATTTTAAGTTAAACAGAAACCTAATTTATGAGAATATTAAAACAGAAATCAAACAAATCAAGAATTAAAAAAGTTCTCGACTTACGACACAGACGTTGGAACAGAACCCCGTCGTAAGTCAAGGACTACCTGTATAGATAGTAATAATCACTAAAATAATAATGAAATATTATTAACAAGATTATTAGAAATAACATTAGAAAAAATTTTTATAGCTGATATTAATTTATGTGAATTTATATGTAATTAATTTAACAGTTGTAATTTAAATATGTTAGTTTTAATATTTAATTAAATAAGGATAAAATTTTGATTTATTTTTTATTTCAAATTTCAGTTTCTGATGAAAATGCTGGGAAAATCATGTCTATGAAATTCAGCAATGAAAGGTTAGCTTCTCTTAAATCATGTAGAAGGGATTCTTCTAATAAGATGGCATTTAAAGATAATCGTGATCCAAAATCAAAAGTTGATTTGAATCAGCTTTTAGCAGCCGCAGGAGAAATTTGTGGTCCCTGTGTCGTGAAACGTGTACAGTTAAAAAATGGTCAAACAGTATATGTGTATCAGCCCATAACAGAAAAAAATGAACACTTGGAATCTAAATCTGTAGAAAGTGATAGTCTTCAGGTTAAAACACTTGTTAGTGACAATTCTGATTGCACAAAAGAAACATTTATTTTAAATGAAAACTCAACCGTTCCTTTTTCACAGTTAAGTGGGAATATACTTCCAGTGATTGAACATCAGGCTGTAACTCCTAACTGCAATGAAATCAGCATCGTGGAAGAAGACATAGACAATAATAATTCCACTACTGTATGGATGACGGGAAATGGTGAACCTTGTTATGTTACAAAACTGTATTCGGAACAAAATGTCGAATGGACCGAAGATTCGCCTATCTTGTGCAGTAGGAAAGAAACTGAAGATGTTCCAACTATCATTAATTGTACATCAATGAACAAAGAATTTAAGCAACCATTGGGAAATATTCAGAGCAGTGTTGATGAACCAGTACTAAATATTTCTCAATAAGTTTGTAAAAAAGAATGTAAAAGTAGTATTATTTTCATCAACCATTTTATGCCTTTTTATAGAAACTTCTATCATTGAATTATTTTCTCGTAAGTCATCATTTACCAAAGATTTGTCAATTTTTCATATGTAGTTCCTGTATAGTTTTGTTTTTTTAATCTTCAACTACCTCATGCTGTAAAATGATGTTTGGTTAACTTTATAGAGGTATAAGGGGAAAAAAATGCCACCAATAGAATGACAATCACGATTTGTTCAGATATCTTTGTAAAGTTAGTTTTTCTTCATTTATCAATGTATAAATCCAAGAATTTTCAAAGAATCATACCATGAAAGTTCTCATTTTGTTCAAAATATCATTTATTTCACATTTTTGTTTTAAGTACTTTTCGGTTTGGTCGGAGACCAATTATTCCATTCGAATTATAACAGATTGGGAATGGATTTACTAGTCGAAGGAGAAAAGATTTTGTTAAAAATGCCAGCCATTAAAAGCCGGCACAATATCTTACTTCAAAGTGCCACAAAATAGCCTTTAATAAATCATTAGATTGTGACTAGAATCGAGAAAAACAAAGCGCAAATCCTGCTGCTGCTCATCAAACCGTCCACTGTTCTGTAAATAAAGAAGTTGGGATATAGAAAACAAAAAATAATGAGTGTTTGTTAGATTTATCATGGTTGCAGACTATGTATTTATTAATTCAGGCTCTTTTTTTCATTTTTGCTGATTATAAATCCTGTATATAGTACAGTAAAATCTCTTTTTCTTATAACAATTGTAAAGTAAACAACTTTTGATAAAAAAAAAAAAAATATATTAAAATTCGTGTTTTCATTAATGCAGAAAAAAACAATAATGAAGTTTGTAAATAAAACAATTATTGTTTAATTTTAACGCTTAAATTTAGTTGTAAATAAATTATTGATAGTCTATTGTTATTTTAATATTCCCTCTCGCGTTCTCATATTATAACTCATTATTAAAGAGAAATTAAAATTTTTTTTCGTCGGATGGATGCTTATTAAATGTGAATCGTCGTCGAATAAAATAAATTAATCGTTATTTAAAAATTTTAAAGATGTATAAATTATTTTAAGAATATTTAAATTTGAGAAATTTTAATGACGAACTTTGAACTTCAGATGGCGCTGTTTGGCGTGAGATTGTTTTTTTGTCGCGGCAAGCGTGTATTTTCGTATCAATGCCGAGAGAGAGAAGGCCACCCACGAAATTTAAAGGTAAATTCTCACTTTGATTAAATTGTAACAAAAATTCAGCAAACTTTTAATTTCGAATGATATGTCAAACTTTGTGATTTCCGTTATCCTAATGCGATTCTCGACTGAATTCGGTCTTCTCGTATGACACCTAGCGCCGCGACGCGCGGAGGAAATTCGCTTTTAAATTAATCCTCTCCACTCATATGGCTAAATATATTATGACTTGAGTCCGACTTTATTGCTCACTGTTAATAATGAGTGTTTTAAAATATAAATATGCGATATTTATGCAATGCATATTCAAGAAGAAAGAATATTGCGCGCGTGTACATTCGTGACCTCGACGCGACCGATCGAGGTTTGCGAATACTTATCTTAATTAAAGCATTATTTGAATACTAATTATTTACGTTGTATTTTAATTAAAAATATTATTATGTATCAAACTTAATCATAAGTAAAAATTTTTTAGCGTATTGAATCTTGTTCGTGATATACATTGAAATGATCGAAAAGCTCAGCAATTGAAAATGTCAAATTATTTATGTATCAGCTGTTGTGTGGAATACATTGAAATCTCATTAGAATGTCAATTTAATTTCATTAATAGATCAAACCAAATTCAAAAACAGCACAAAATGTATGTATTTCATAATTATAGCCATCTTCAATGCTTGCATGAATCAAATTTTATATAATATCAATCAAAGCAATTAAGTTTAATATTTAAAAATTATGATTATAATAATAGTAATAATATATTTTATGGGCTACTAAAATGGCAGTTTTATGAATTATTACATTATTATTATTAAATTTTTTGGGAAGCTCAAAAAAGTAAAATTAGAGGCTAAAATTTTCAAGAATATCAATATAAGAAACATATAAATAAATTAATGTTTATTCTCTTGATGCTATTTTTCCTTTGAGTTCCCACTTTTGAAAGTGCAAAGATTAATCTGATTTCTTGGATTTGAATGAAATGACTTTATTTTAAAACTATGCCATCATGCAGCTTAATTATTTGTTTTCTTTTAATGTTCAACACATTCTGCATAATGGGACATAATAGTTGTAACATCTGTTTTCTGAGTGCAAAGTTCATTTTTAGCAGTTAACGAAATGAGTTTCATAAAGATTGAAGAACTACTGTTACTCTTCTTAATATCTAATATAATTTTCAAATTGATTATTGAAATGCAAGTTTTAATATAAAAACATTAAGTAATATTTGATTCAGTTTGCATGATAGAAGAAACTATGCATTCTCATTAGTTTTTGCAATTCTAAATAAAGCGACTCAAAATTATATTAGTATAATCACTTTGTTCAGCCATGATCAAAACTTTAATTACTACTATCTAAATCAGACTTTTGAATTTCTTTAGGCAAAAAACTATACAAATAATTTTTCTAGAAATATTTTAAATGAGTTATACACCATTTTACTTTTTCTGCTCAAAATCAATATAAAGTTACAAACATATGAGCATTGGAATAGATGCATTCAAAGGATAAATTTAAATTCTAAATCAGATGATGATTATAAAGGTTAACGTAATAAATTTATCTAAATGTAATAAAATAATTTTCAAAATTGCTTATGTATATATACCACTATATCCAAATACAACAAACATACCTTTGTTTCGTTGTACAGTACAATGAAACAGCACAACCAAACTTTATTAGCTTTATACCGAGTATGGATAATTATATTTAAGATATGGATTAAAGACAGAAATCTTTAAAAATATTAATATAAAGAATTTTTTTTGACAAACATACTTCTTTTTTTTTTTTTTTTTCAAATATAAAGAATTTTTTTTGACAAACATACTTTTTTTTTTTTTTTTTTCAAAATGAAAATGCTTTTGGTTATTTAAAAGTTAACTTTTGTCAGTCATAAAGTTCTAAGGAATCAAAAATGTTTTCACTTTCAGAATAAAATATTTTCTCAAAAACAATATAGTTGATTTAAATATTTTGAAGAGTTACTGGCAAATATTTGAATTTTTTTATGTTTTATGGCTAAACCAATCTTTAGACATTATAATTATCAATTCCTTTGTGAAATGAAACTCAAGTTTAACAGGATTCATCCTTAGTGTGTGTGTATATAAGTACAGAAGCTCCCCAGTTTGCACGAGACTTATTACGTTTCTGGCAATATTAGGTTTATTGAATTTATATAAGCCACGTAGCCTGTCAAATGAGGCAGGCTATGTGGCTTATATAAATTCAATGTAAATAATTTGGCAGGCTACATGGATAGCCGAAAACATTTTTGAATAAACAATCTATCTTACTTATTTGGCTTATTGTTTGCTTTTATTTACCATAATGTAGTTTATCATCAAGAATAGTTATATTGTATCTCTGATATACAACTGCAGTTTGCATTATATTTATTAATTTGTATTATTACAGCATATTGAGTTAATTATCAATAGAAAAATTAATGATGGTAGAGACTTGTATATATTTATTATTTTTTGTGTAATCATAACTACACTGACAATTTTATTGCTTATAAACAATTTTTTCTTCCTTACTATTAATTAGCTTTATTAAATAGATTATTAGAGTACTGCAAAAAAATATTAAAAAAAAAATCTATATGAAGTAGTGTGTCAATTATTGGAGTGCCAATTATTCAAGCCATTGCAGCCCAAAAAAAGTTATAGTATCCTCTTTTAGTGCACTGATTGTTGTGTTGAAATATTACTTCTGTTCTTTAATGCATTTGTTTCCAATTATTTATTCAAAAGTATATGAAGTATAGTGTAGAAATAGTTTTAATTTATAAATAAAGGAGCTACAGCACTAAGCAGAAAATAATCTTTTATTCACAAAAGAAACATTTTTGACCACTATCAACTGGTGAAGTAGACCAGTTGATAGTGGTCAAAAACGTTTCTTTTGTGTAATAAAAGATCCTTTTCTGCTTAGTGCTGTAGCTCCTTTATTTCTTTGATAGGGAGCAGAAAATCTACAACCATAATAGTCTTAATTTACCATTATAGGAATTAGAAATCAGATGTTGACTTTAGCTACTGTATAGACAATTTGGTTAATTCTTTTTTATATAATTTCATGTTTTAAAATGCAATAGTAAAACTTTACATACAATAAAATAATTATGGGTTTAATTACATTTTTTTCTATAAAATGAATATTAATTATGTATATTTGATTATTCAAACTATTTTGGTTGATAGTGGTCAAAAACGTTTCTTTTGTGTAATAAAAGATCCTTTTCTGCTTAGTGCTATAGCTCCTTTATTTCTTTGATAGGTAGCAGAAAGTCTACAACCATAGTAGTCTTAATTTACCATTATAGGAATTAGAAATCAGATGTTGACTTTAGCTACTGTATAGACAATTTGGTTAATTCTTTTTTATATAATTTCATGTTTTAAAATGCAATAGTAAAACTTTACATACAATAAAATAATTATGGGTTTAATTACATTTTTTTCTATAAAATGAATATTAATTATGTATATTTGATTATTCAAACTATTTTGGTTAACCAAACAAACTTGGTCCCAGTTAGTTTTGGATAATTGACACATTACTACAGGGTGTCCCACATAAAACTGGTACGCCTCACGTACCGGTTAAATCATCTCTAGTCAAATAGTCGTTACTTCTTTTTTAGTTAATTCATTGTTGCTGTTAAAGTGTTACTTGAATCTCGGGCGTGAGGTGTACCGGTTTTATGTGGGACACCCTGTATTTACAAAATACAATGTTTGTCTAGCCCATATGCATTCTCATATCATTCAACAAATATGTATTAAACTCTGCATAGTGACTTTTCTTGACCCCCTAAGTAACATAGGCTATCCTGGGTCATCAAACTATTTTGGTTAACCAAACAAACTTGGTCCCAGTTAGTTTTGGATAATTGACACACTACTATAGAGTGTCCCACATAAAACTGGTACGCCTCACGTACCGGTTAATCATCTCTAGTCAAATAGTCGTTACTATTATCTATTCTTTTTTAGTTAATTCATTGTTGCTGTTAAAGTGTTACTTGAATCTCGGGCGTGAGGTGTATCAGTTTTATGTGGGACACCCTGTATTTACAAAATACAATGTTTGTCTAGCCCATATGCATTCTCATATCATTCAACAAATATGTATTAAACTCTGCATAGTGACTTTTCTTGACCCCCTAAGTAACATAGGCTATCCTGGGTCAAGGTTGCCCCAGGGAATGAGGCATTTTGGGGTTGAAAAAAAAAAAAAAATATTTAATCTTTCAGACTTTTGTTCAAATTGGGGATATTACAATCACACTAACATGATATAATAATAAATGATTTTACAAAACTGCCAATGAATGACTTCACTACCATGCACAGCAATAGCTGATACATACACATACAACATAAATATGTACAAGCATATTAATGACATTTACAAAATACACAATGACATTTTTTTTTTGGTCAAAATAAAGTTCCAAACAATCCTTCTTTGAAGGAGTGTATAAAGGACATGCTAACGGACTTGTTAAAAATTTATTTGTGTTATTAACTTATTTAATAAATGTAAATAGTCATGGATGTTTGAATTTTTAAAATTTTAATGGAAAACTTTTGGTTTTGTACAAAAAATGTGACTTTTAATGCTTAATAGAAAATTAAAGATTGATAGCGAGGAAATAAATTAAAAGCACGTATAATTAAAAGCAATTTTTTAGTAATTATATATTTTTGTAATATTTCATTTGATTACACAAATATTTTTAATTATCCTCTCTATATTTCTGAATTCTTACTCTAAAATTTGTAAGATTGTTGTGGGCCACATCACATTTTAAAAAATTTTAAATATGATGTGGCCCGCGACAATCTTACAGATTCATTAAATGGCCCTTAATTAAAATGAGTTTGACATGCCTGCTTTAAAGTAATATATTTACATAATACAGATATTTTTGTATCCTCCAAAAAACTATATTAATCCATATGTAATATAGTTTGACAAAAAAATTTAAAGTAACATTAAGCCTTATTTGAATTGTTGAAATAAATACCGTATTGTAAGAAGTAATATTTTTATTAGAAACTCTTCCAGTTTATTTTATTTGTATAATGATTAAAAATTTTTAGATTTGAGACTTTTCTGTTGAACCATTGAGTTTTTTATATATTGTATAGAATTTTTAAATGCATATGATATTAATATAAAAACAATATCATTGTTTTCAACAAAATATCACAAAATATATTAATTCAATAAATTTTTTGGTCAACAAATGATGCCACATTCCACTCAATGAGGTTACTAAGTGACAGGCTATAACAACAATGTCACAGGCTATCTATAACTCCACAGAGGTGAGCAGCCTATAGCAGGATTGCATCACTGCATCAGGAAAAATTGCACTGCTAGGAATTGTTGGCATTTTATTTTGTAATGAAAAACATACTACCCACATTTTTTTTCCTTTTCTTCTCTTTATACATAGTAAAATCATAAAACAGCAGCAGTATATGACTTCACTATGATATCATGTCACTGCAAAGATGACATAATCTTGACATCATATGTAGGCTAAATAAACATTAAAACTGGACACAAAAAGCCAACATATATTAAGGACTTTAAAGAACAGTTGCAAATTGAGGTTAACTAATATATAGGATTGTTCGGAAAGTAATTTCGTTTTTTTTTTATGAAAATGAATGACAATTTTTTAGTATATAAATATTTTATTTAATTATATATTGACCATTTTGGTTCAATACATGTTGTCATCTTTCTTGTAATAGCATGATTCCATGCTTGTAGAATTTCTGCCTTTGCTTGCAAAAAACTGAACCAAGTGATTTTTGACATCCTCATTTAGGCTTGCAAAAAACTGAACCAAGTGATTTTTGACATCCTCATTTAAACTGAGTGCCATCTTTCTGGTAGTAGCATGATTCCATCCTCGTAGAATTTCTGATCTTTGCTTGCAAAAACTGAATCAAGTGATTTTTGATATTTCTTCCGATCTAAAACTGAACCAAGTGATTTTTGACATCCTCATTTAAACTTGTTTTGCCCTGAACCAAGTGATTTCTGATATTCTCATTTAAACTAAGTGTTTTGCCTTGTAAAGAATTCTGTAAAGACCGGAATAAGTAATAATCAGAGGGTGCCAGAGAAAGCAAATATGGTGGGTATGGTAGCACATCCCATACAAGCTGTAACAGCTTCTGGGAAGTCATCAAATTTGTATGAACTTTGGCATTGTCATGGTGAAGTACTATGCCTTTTCTGTTAATCAGTTCTGGCCTCTTCTGTTTGATGGAATCACTTAGTTTAACCAATTGGTGGCAGTACACTTCCGAATTAATTGTGTAATTGTCTGGAAGAAGCTCAAAAAAAATAAAAAATTCCCTCTAAATCCCACCAAACAAACCATCATTTTTTTGATGAATATCAGGTTAAAAAAAAATTCCCTTGAAATCCCACCAAACAAAGCATCATTTTTTTGATGAATATCAGGTATCGGAGTGCTTTAAGCCGATTCATTTCTTCTGCTTCATGATTGCTTGCATTCAACAGTTGTAAACAATTCATTTTTCATCAACAGTTATGATCTGCTTCAGAAAAGGATTATTTTCTTCACATTTGAGTAGCAAATCATAGATGTTGATGCAATGGAGAAAATCTTTCTTTCAGAATATGTAGAACCCAAATATCAACGTTTCAACTGTTCATGAACAGTTGAATTAAAAAAATTCAATCTTGTAACAATTTCTCATGTTGTTATTCAGCAGTTTGCTTCAACCAATGCCTTTATTTTGTCATCAACTAACTTTGCAGCATTTGGTGCATTTTTAATATCAAAATTGTCAGAATGAAATTTTGCAAACCAGTTTTGGCATTGGCATTCTGTTAACACATCTTCTCCATACACTTCACATGACTTTTTTTCTTGTTTGAACAATATTCTTGCCTTTTTGGTAATAAAACACAAAACATGCCAAAAATCTCCATTTTATTTTCCATATTTGATAGGGGACAAAAAAAAACTGCACAAAATTCAAAAAAAATTTTTTTTATAAATATACATTGAAATGTCAACTGTCAAAATTTATTATGACAATATGGCTTAAAATGAAATTGGTAGTAAAAATACAACTAATGCTACTGGTGGGAAAAAACTGAAATTACTTTCCAAACAACCCAATACTGTGCATTTTTTTTTTCTTATTATCTTTTAGATGATACATAGATTGTATACAATTTGCAATTTTAAATATGATTTAGAGATGTAAATTAAAGATTTTGCATGCTATCTTTATAGATAATTCTTATTAATGTCAGACTGCTAAATATTGAAGTTGAAAATTTGCTAATATTAAATTTTGATGAAGATCCAACTTGACTGTCAGATAATATATTGTAATCTTATTTATAATAATAATAATAATAATAATAATCAAAGAAATAAAAACCCACAGTTTATTCCAAAAACATTTTCAATAATCTGACAATCATCTTTATCATACAAGCTCAGTTGGTTATATGTTGATTATAAGAGTTTTAAGCAGTTATTAGTGAATGTTAGTAGAATTTAGATAATAGAATTATAATTTCTGTTAAATTATTTTATTTAAAAAAGTTATAAATAGAAAATTTATATAAAAATGTCATGACTAGCCACATATAAAGTATAGTTGACAACAAAATGTTATTGAAAATTCTTTAATAATTGGATGAATAAACTTTCCTAATACAGTATACTACAGATTAAGAAGTGAATTATCCCAGATAATCAATTTCCTGGATAATCTGCAAAATACTCAAAAAATGGAACTTTGGACAATATGCATTTAATATTAAAAAATAAATAAATTGCTTACATACATATCTCCAGATGTTCTATAATTTGTTGGAAAAGGAAACAAGAAATTGGCTTATTTATAGCAAGGAATTATTGAAATATTTGTAATTTTAATTTGATTCTAATTTTTATTTCCAATTATTTATGATATAATTAAAAAAATAATATAGGGCCGTTTCCAAACTTTGTGTCTGCATCTCCCATTTCTCATAAAAAATTAGTATCGGCCCTCTTATTTTCATAACAGTCTAATTTTATATTTTCTACTTACAATTTAAAATACTAAAACCAGTATACTATTTTTGTATAAGCCATTATATTTGCATCTAAGATAAAACTGATAATTGACATCACTTCCAAATTACAAATTACCCCCCAGTTAATCCATGACCTGGATCAGCCATTCTCAACCTGCGGCCCGCCAAACATTTAAGTGCGGCCCGGAACACACAGTCATGAATTTAATGAAAGCATGGAATTCTCCCATATACCGAACTGATAATTGACATCACTTCCAAATTACAAATTACCCCCCAGTTAATCCATGACCTGAATCAGCCATTCTCAACCTGCGGCCCGCCAAAAATTTAAGTGTGGCCCAGAACACACAGTCATGAATTTAATGAAAGCATGAAATTCTCCCATATACAAAAAAAAAAATAAAAATTCTGATATAAATTTTTTTTAATTTGAAAAAATTAGAATTTTCCTAATTTGCTAGGTCCTTCCTGATACACTCATGAAATTTTACATGTCATAGGTCAGTTCGGAAACCAGTGGCATTCACGAATTGAGAAGTCGAGTTTTTTGTAGGCAATTTTTTAGAAGTCGGACTTTTTTGTGTGACACCAACTAGTTTGCATTCACGAATTGAGAAGTCGAGTTTTTTGTAGGCGATTTTTTAGAAGTCAGACTTTTTTGTGTGACACCAACTAGTTGCCGACTGCTGATATAGCATGTTGCAGCCCAGTTAATGTAGAAAAACAAATGTATGCAGCCCTCTTAATGTAGCAAACAAATGTTTGCGGCCCGGGAAATAAAAAGGTTGAGAACCACTGACCTAGATAATCCAACCATAGATAATTAGGCATCTATTGTATTTTATTATGCAAAGTTAATTATAGATATTATATACCACTTCTTTTGTTTTAAAACTGATAAATTGTGCTAATTTTATAATTATGTAATATAATATTTTAAGTAATTCCATAAATTTTTCATAAAAAAAAAAAAGCAGAAAGTGACAGTGGAACTGGAGACCTTAAAACGCCAAATCAGCCTGAAAGTCCCTCGGGAAAGAAAAGGCGAACTTCTGCTGCTACTACAGCTGCTCAGGTATGGTAAAATTTGTTGTTCTTCAAATATAAAAAATTTTATTTAAATGTTCAGTTCTGTCGTCAAGAATGTTTTATATGATTTAAATATAGAAATTTATATGTTATGTCTTTGGATAAAACTTTTATAGTCATACAGTAAGATCCTGCTTAATATTGCTCCATTTAATGCTGTTTCGATACAATGCAGTTTTTTCAAATTCTATGTTTTTTATTGATTCACTTTGGCACAATAAATCCAAAATCGCACGAAGACAAGGAAGTTAGCCTTTCTGAAGATGAGAAGTAAAAGGAACTTGCAACAGATTTTCTCAAAACAAATTTAACCACTATTACAAAAATTATGGATAAGTTTATATAAAAAAATGATCCAAATTTTGATAGAAATACAAAAACAAGACTAAGTGTCATGGATGCGATGTTGCTATCAACAATTTCTTACTGAATGAAAGAGTATGGATAAGTTTATATAAAAAAATGATCCAAATTTTGATAGAAATACAAAAACAAGACAAAGTGTCATGGATGTGATGTTGCTATTAACAATTGCTTGCTGAATGAAAGGAGAAAAGGCAAATGATGTTAGATGACTTCTTAATGAAAAAATAAAAACTCTCAAATGAGGAACAACCTTCCTCATCACAAACATAAATTATTTACTGGAATATTTTTGATTTTCATGAATGATTTATGAATAAAAATCGATATTAGCAATAAAAAATGTCTATAATTAATATAATACAGCAGTAATAATATGTTATAAAATAAAATAAAAAATGGTATGTATATTTTTATTCACTATCCTGTTTCACCTATTCCTATTATTTATGTATTAAGATGACCTCGTTTAACACTGTTTCATTTAGCACTTGGTTTGTTTGGAATGTATCCCCTGCATTAAACAGGATCTTACTGTAATTAAATTAAATTGAAAACTTTTATTCCAAAAACTCTACAAATTATGAACTAAACATTTAAAAATAAAAGCACTAATTGCAATTAAGTCTATAAAATAAGGATAAATATTTATTTAAAAATGTTTTTCGATCTTCCAGCAAGATTTTGACTGATGAGGATCTTGTTGGAAGAAAAATAAATATTAAATAAATAAATGTTTATCCTTATTTTATAGACTTAACTGCAGTTAGTACTTTTGATTTTAAATGTTTAGTTTAAATTGAAAACATTATGAGCAGGTAGGTTTAAGAAATTTTTAATAAAAATATTTTAGTTTTACAAGAAAATTTCAAGAAGCTTAGCATTCATCAGAAATCTGTTTCTACAGCTAGTGGAGATTCTTAAATAAAGGCTTAAATGTTTTTAACTAAGATTTTTTAAACTACAGTAAGACCCCACTTATTGCTGCCCCGTTTAACACTGTTTTGATATAATGCGGATTTAAACTACAGTAAGACCCCACTTATTGCTGCCCCGTTTAACACTGTTTTGATATAATGCGGTTTTTTTCAATTCTATATTTTTATTGATTCACTTTGGCATGGTTTCTCAAATGGTTATTCTTACATAAATCTGAAATTGCGGGAATTTGTTGCATTGATACTCCTATGCTTTTTATTGATTCACTTTGGCATGGTTTCTCAAACAGTTATTCTTACATAAATCCGAAATTATGGGAATTTGTTGCATTGATACTCCTATACCATCTCACAGTACGTGCAGTACATATGAAAGTCTGCTGCGGTCAGAGTTCATATTTATGATTGGTCTGCAGTATATATGAAAGTCTGCTGCGGTCAGAGTTCATATTTATGATCAGTCATTGGTGTCGGCTGCCCGGTTCTGGCTTTGGATTGATTTTTCACCGTACCAATTATTGGCAGGTACTTCGAGTTTCTGGACCTTCTGCTTGGACTGACGGATTCTACAGCTGGTCTCAATGGGAAGCCACTGAGACGTCGATTGGAACTGCTGTTCTTACTTTGGACAATTTCCTTACTCAAAATGAAGTATTCTGTTTCTGCGGCCGGCTTATTCGAAGTCCCACTGTTGTGGAAACAACTGTTTCGTCACCGGACCTGCTCTTCTAGTCGACGGACTTTTCTAGTGTTTGTTATTCATCTTTTCAACTCTGTAAATATTGTAATTACTGTTTTCATTTTGTTTTCTTCCCACTGACCAGGGTCGGTTTTGTTTTTTTTTTGTTTTTGTTTTTCTTATTTATGTGCCAGTGCATTCAGGTTTATGGTGTTGGTTGCCATCTTTACTCTCTTCTAGTGTTCAGTCACACTCCTTCTGACTGGTTCTTTTCCCCTAATCTATCCTTCTTTCTCATCCTCCTATCTTCCTCGGGTTATACCTCCGAGTACGCCCGACTATCCCCCGCAATAATAATAATAATAATGTTATTTTACAGTAATAAAAATAACAATTATCCCATTTTTGTTTTAACTTGAATGCTGCCACTTTAAACTATAGTTCCTCGAAGTTAGAACGTTATTCTTTTATCAATATTTTTTCATTGTTTATAGCTTACTGCAATCTGATTACTGCTTTTTGTTCTTAAAACTTTTTATTTTCTAATTTTAAGAATTTTTTTACGAATGATTTATGAATACAAATCGATATTAGTAATAAAAAATGTTTATAATTAATGTAATACAATAGTAATAATACATGTTACAAATAAAATTTAAAAAATGTTATGTATATATTTTTTATTCACTGTCTTGTTTCACCTATCCTCATTATTTACATGTTAAAATAACCTTGTTTAACACTGTTTCGTTTAGCGCTTTGTTTCCTTGGAATGTATCCCCTGCATTAAATGGGATCTTATTGTATTTCTGCTTTTAGTGCTTTCTGTGTTTTTCAGTTATAATTATAGCAAGATAAAAAAATATAAATCACTTTTAAAGTATGAAAAACTACCAGAGCTAAGAGGACCATGATGATTTCACTTATACAATATTATGATGCTATATTGCTTTGTGACTGAAAGGTTAAACAATGCTACATGGAAAGATAGTATACAAGTAATATGATGCTTAAGATTAACAAACAATATAAAAACATAAATAAATCAAGTAACAAAATTGTAAATGTAACCAGTATGTTAGGACTTGTAACTTAAATATAATAAATGTTTATGAACTATACATTAAAAAATAAAAAATATTTTTATGTAAAATCAAACTCTCATTAGTCAAGGCCAATTTGTACAAATATTCTCCAACTTGTGTATTTGAATTTCATAAATTCAAGAATACGTAAGACGGAATACTTGTACAGATTGGCCTCGATGATAGGTTTGATTTGAACTATTCCAATTGTACGTCAATGTAGTCATAAGTCAGAAATACTTATATATTTTTTATTCACTGTCTTGTTTCACCTATCCTTATTATTTACATGTTAAAATAACCTTGTTTAACACTGTTTCGTTTAGCGCTTTGTTTCCTTGGAATGTATCCCCTGCATTAAATGGGATCTTACTGTATTTCTGCTTTTAGTGCTTTCTGTGTTTTTCAGTTATAATTATAGCAAGATAAAAAAATATAAATCACTTTTAAAGTATGAAAAACTACCAGAGCTAAGAGGACCATGATGATTGCACTTATACAATATTATGATGCTATATTGCTTTGTGACTGAAAGGTTAAACAATGCTACATGGAAAGATAGTATACAAGTAATATGATGCTTAAGATTAACAAACAATATAAAAACATAAATAAATCAAGTAACAAAATTGTAAATGTAACCAGTATGTTAGGACTTGTAACTTAAATATAATAAATGTTTATGAACTATACATTAAAAAATAAAAAATATTTTTATGTAAAATCAAACTCTCATTAGTCAAGGCCAATTTGTACAAATATTCTCCAACTTGTGTATTTGAATTTCATAAATTCAAGAATACGTAAGACGGAATACTTTTACAGATTGGCCTCGATGATAGGTTTGATTTGAACCTATTCCAATTGTAGGTCAATGTAGTCATAAGTCAGAAATATTTACATTTAATTGATTTCTATTGCTGTTATTCTTTATAGTATAATGCATCTTTATATTAAACTTATTAAATATAAAGCCAAGAGAACCAGACACCAAATGGACACATACAATATATCATACCATTGTGCTCTGATTCATACAATCATAAATTGCATTGATAACTTCCAAGCTTACTGAATGCATTACGGTCATAAATTGATGTCATAAATGAAGGATTATTTGTATTTACTAATTATAATCTCACAAATATTATTAAATACATGTGTTTAGAATAGTTATCACATATACAAATATTGCTTATAATAGGAAGTCATTTCCATACAAAGATTGTATTATAGATAGCTAATAGATCAGAATTTTTACTCAAAAATATAATTTGCCTTAAATTAAAACATATAATATATAAAATAATATTAAATATACTTATTTTTATAATAATTTTTTGCTTTTAATTTATAATTTTTCATAAACTTTTCTTCCCAAAAACTTGTCAGGTTTACATATTACTCAACTCAGCACTTCAGTAGAAATATTTCACTTAAAAAACATTTATTCCATTAAACATGTAACACAATATGTTTTTGGTTGATTATGACTCTCATCGCTGTATAAAACTATTATATAAACTTAAAATACTACATATACAGAGATCCTACAAATAGAAAACTCAGTTGAATAGAACATCAATAACTTTGACATGATCAGTTCAAATTTCAAGAATATTTATAATTCTATTGGTTATCATATACATAGTATTTATTGGTAATCTTTTCTGATTTATAATCTAATATGTTGTTTATGTTTTTTCTTATCAGTTCAGTGCAAACACGTTTTAAAACAGGAAAATTTAAAAAATATAAATGATCCTTAAAAAATTAAGTGTGTTAAATAGGAGCTTACATATTTGCACCCTTTTTATGCATTATTAATGTGTGTAGGATCTTCCTGGTTTATTACATTAAAATCTTTCTTTTTCATTTATATCCCGGTCACTTCGGCAATTCTGTCTTTATCTGGTTCCACTTGTTTCATGAAAAACTGGTCAGGTATTTCCAATACATTCTGCTATTCAAGAATATATAAATTTTCAGCTTGAGTTGCTATTATTAGTATATTTAAAGATATACTATATCTAATAGTGTGCAAATAGTATTATACTGTTTTAGCTATTCAAGAATATATAAATTTTCAGCTTGAGTTGCTATTATTAGTATATTTAAAGATATCTAATAGTGTGCAAATAGTATTATACTGTTTTCGAAAATTTTTAAAGCTGTTTTAAATATTAATTTAAAAATTTTATTTTTCCATCGGTTTTTTGGTACTCGTAAAAAGTTTATAAATTGTTTTTCATCTTAAAATAATAGACTTTAATAAACTGATAAATAATAAAATTGTACAAGCACTTTAAGCAGGAAAAATACACAACTTATTATTAGTTATTTAATACTAATAATAAGTTGTGTATTTTTCCTGCTTAAAGTGCTTGTGGATTCCTTGTATTTCTTATAGGCAGCAGAACTTGATTGTTTATGATTAATAAAATTGTAGTTAATCAATCTTTCTCATTTGTTAAAAAAGAGAATTGTAAGTACAGATACTCCCCACCTTACGAACTTTCATTGATACAGACAAACCTGGATCCAGATTCACAAAAGCATCGTTATTGAACTAATGACAAAATATCATCATTATACAGTAATTTTCTATTTATAATGTACTGCATTTAAAATTTAGAATGTATTATTTATTTGTTTTAGTATTTTTTGTTGTTTATTTGATAGTATTTATAGCTCTTATCTCATAAACATCATTAGAAGATATGTGTAGTCAATAATGAACCTAGTAACATTTTACAGACAAATTCATGGTATGAATGCTCATTCGGAACATAACTTGTTTGTAAAGTGGGGACCGTCTGTATATATTTAATATAAATAACATTCTGCAATTAATTTATGTATCATATGAATTTTTTTTTTTTTTTTTTAAATTTTCCCATCAAAAGATTAATAAATTTTTCATTTATAAGAATAGCCATTAGAGAGGTCATTATAAACCATTTCCAAAATGTAAAATATTCTTTCCAGTATTTGTATCACAATTTTAATCAACAAATATTAATAATAATATTAAATACAGTGGGTGATTGGTTAACGAACACTTTTTTAAAGATTTTTATGTTCGGTTAACGAACACATGTTCAGATAACGAACACCTCATGGAACTAACAGTGGTTTTTCCCGATTTTTATGTTCGGTTAACAAACACATGTTCGGATAACGAACACCTCATTGGTTAACGAACACATTCGGATAACGAACATCTCACAGAACAAACTGTGGGACCCGCGGACTGACGAAATGATCGGATAACGAACACTTCACAGAACAAACTGTGGGACCCGTGGACTGACGGAATGACAGATCAGCCAGATGGTTGCGTGGTAAAGCTGTGGCTTACCATTCTGGGAGGATCTGGGGGTCTGCTGGATGGCTGCGTGTTAAAGCTGTGGCTTATCATTCTGGAGGATCCGGGGGTCCAACTCCTCTCGGATGGCTGCGTGGTAAAGCTGTGACTTACCATTCTGGAGGATCCGGGGTCCAACTCCTCCAATTTTTTAGGAGGGATCTGGGCCCGGACCATTGAAACCCATCCTTCAATGTTCCGATTGACTCCATCATGGGCCACCGTCAGATAAAAATATTCTATAAGGATATTTCGGCTTAACTAACTTAGCGGAATGACAGGCTTAGGCCGTGCACGTTCGTGGACTTATGGGTAAGGATGGAAGAACAGTAGATTTTCCCAATTAAAATGAACTCAGAGACAACGTAAAACAAATCAAAGATTTATTAAAGAAGATAAGAGAGAGAGATTTTACAATTTTTGGTGTTAGAATAGCACCCATACAAAGTTAAGGTCAATAGGTTGGAGATCTCTACCACGACAATGCTATTAATCACTTCTGAAAATTCCTGAAGGAGAGAGAGAAAAGCAATCGATATTGGACAGATTTTATCATGGAAAATAAACATAATAGATGAAATGTAAGAGTATGTATGTATGTATATATTATTGTTATTACATATAAATAAACATAAATAAAAAATTATATAATTTCTTACTATGTTTTTTTGGATCTCTGGAATGAATTAATCAAATTCCCATTAAATCCTATGGTAAATCGATGATCGATTAACAAACAATTCAGATAACAAACATTTTCTTGGAACGGATTATGTTCATTAACCGATCACCCACTGTATATATGAATGAATTTTATTTTAAGAAATTTCATTGGTAACGTTATCTCACACTATTATATCTTTCAGCCAAGTCCATCTCTTCCAGACTTAGTGCCACCACCACCATTGACTGGTTACGGTGAAACTATTGTTGCAAGCAATCCATTTGATGATACGTTACCATCTACCAACAATGCATCCGTCCCGGCTATGCCAGGAACTGGCATGACTCCAGGACCACAAATGCATTCCAAACCTGTGCCTATGTCTTCTGGAAAGGTAAAATTAATATTTTTTTTCCTACAAATACATGCTTATGACAAGAAAAAAATCTTAAGGTAGAACTTTTCTTTTAAGGTTTATCCTCCTGATCAGCCCATGGTGTTCAATCCCCAAAATCCTAATGCACCTCCCATTTATCCGTGTGGAATTTGTCACAAAGAAGTACACGACAATGATCAAGCTATACTATGTGAGAGTGGATGCAACTTTTGGTTCCATCGAGCATGCACTGGATTAACAGATGCTGCCTATCATCTCCTAACTGCTGAAGTGTATGCTGAATGGGTTTGTGACAAATGCCTTACATCAAAAAATATTCCTCTTGTAAAGTTTAAGCCATAGAAGTTTGTTTTTAGAAAACTGGATGATTGCGTCACTTCAAAAACCGCATACATATTTTAAATTCATTAAGTTTTAATGATCATCACATCATTACTTATTTGTATATTAAACTTCTTACATATATAATGATGGCAGTTTTTAATTAAATTATTCCAATTCTCTATTTTTGTAAAATGGACTTTATGAAATTTCTACCTCATGTTATATACAATTTTTTTGTTGTATACCATTAAAATAATAAACTCTTTCACTTACAAATGAAAAATTCAATGATAAAATAAGTTAGAGCAAGCACAGTTCTTGATGGTAGCTCATATATCTAACATTTGAACCATCTACTCTGAAGCAATATGCTGCAGTCATGTTATATACAATTTTTTTGTTGTATACCATTAAAATAATAAACTCTTTCACTTACAAAATAAGTTAGAGCAAGCACAGTTCTTGATGGTAGCTCATATATCCAACATTTGAACCATCTACTCTGAAGCAATATGCTGCAGACTGTCTTTCTTCTATTACTTAAAGAATTGAATTTAATTGAAATATTTAAGTTGTTTTATACACACATCTTTTTGGCATTTTGTTTTTATTTGAATTATTTTTTGTATGCAAGTATTATTCTTATTATGAACATAAACCATTCTTAATGTTTATTCATATTGAATAAATCAAACAGCTGTTTGCAATCCAAAAATTATGCCTACACCAACATTACAAGTATAAACTTGCTTGTTTTTATACAGGGCAAAGAAAAACTTTGTCGTATACAGAGACGGATTTAGTATGGTCTTTATGGGCTGCAGCCCAGGGCCCCATTCAATCAAAAGTCCCCATTTGTAATCAAAAAATAAAAATAAAAAAGAATTTAAATTAAAAATTTAAGAAAAAATAAATTATACAAAATTTTTTCATATCTAGATAAATTTTAAAACATTGGTTTTCAATACTATTGGATTTGAATAAAATATCAAATATCAATGTTTTAAAAGATGGTAAATAGTAAATACTGCTCTGTCGGTAGTCGGAAAAATCAAAATATACTTTGTCATTTGTCAACTATGCAAATAATGTGGCAACTTCGGAGGGAAGTGAAAATCTAGTTACTTTAAAACGTGTTAATTTAACATAGCTCTCACCATTAGATTAATTTAGTAGGCCCCAAACAGTGTTAGCCCAGAGCTCCCAAAGTTAACAACCCACCTCTGGTCATATAGTTTTCCATATTGATAAGGGGCATTGAAACAAGTTGAAAATGTTAATGAACATATAATCTAAACAGCACTTCTTTATCGAGTTAGGACCCTTTAAAGCTAGCGACTCACAATTGAGCATGTGAAGCACCATTGCCATGCATTATGTCATTCTTGATTGAGATTGGCTATCTTTAAAGGGTCCTAACTTGAAAAAGGTGCTGTTTAGATTATATGTTCATTGACATTTTCGAATTGTTTTGACGCCCTCTATTAGTATACAAAACTTTAAGACAAAATTTTTATTCACATTTTATATGAGGATTAAAGTTCCAAGTGTATTTAATGGTTGACTGACCTCCAAGACTAGAAAAGTCATCTTTATATTTATCCTTTCAATATTTACATCCCTAGGTAAATGCTTTTCAGCAGGTAACGATTCACATTTTATATGAGGATTAAAGTTCCAAGTGTATTTAATGGTTGACTGACCTCCAAAACTAGAAAAGTCATCTTTATATGTATCCTTTCAATATTTACATCCCTAGGTAAATGCTTTTCAGCAGGTAATGATGGTTCTGATGAGTATACCCTTAAAAGTACACTCACCAGTAATATAAAAGTAAACAAAATAAATCTAATGAAGTTATTATTACACTCAAAACATAGACTGCAAAAAAAAAGAACAAAAAAAGTAAACAAAATAAATCTAATGAAGTTATTATTACACTCAAAACATAGACTGCAAAAAGAAAAAAGAACAAATTCAGTAGTTCCATAACAAAATGAGAAGACGCATATTTAAGTTGATTTTTATTATTAAATATTAGACTTACTTTTATTATTAATCTTAAATTATTTATTTATTTGATTTAAAATATTTAAATAATAATAAAATTTAAAATTAAAAACTGAATGCTTTGATGAATTAAAAATAATGGTCTTCACAGTTTTTGCTATATTTGTCAATCAAAGTAACTTCAACATCTATTACCATGGATGGTTTGTGATTTCTATTTAAATATTCTTTTTAAAGCTAAATCCTTAATTCTCAATTGCTATTTTAAAAATTATTATTAGTATGCAAGAATAAATACTTTTTCTAATATGATAAGTCATTTAAAAATATTTCATATATGGAGAGATATGTCTGAAACCAATTTGTTGGAGTTCAAGCAACTATCCCATCTCCAGATTGGAAAACAGAGAGCACATCCACTATGGAATTGTCAACCAGAGATTGCAACATAGAGCATCTAGTAAAACAAAAAATTGAAAAATTATCTTTTTAATTAAACTTTTGAAAATCAGAGAAAATAGTCTATCGAAAATGGAGAAGTTATTATTGAATTGATTCCTGATTATCAAGATATAGAAATGATGTAAATTTCATTTTTATAAAGTAAAAGACTAAAAATATTATTGATTATCTATTGTAAAACAAATTAAAAATATCAGGTAAATTTTCTACAAATAACAATTGCTTTGATAAATTTAAATTCAAGATTATATTTGCTTGCAAGATGGAGTGTATTGAGTATGTTGAAAAATAATACATAGAATCAACAAAAAATTGATTAAAAAAATTCTTGTACACTCAAACCTGTTTTTGTATGGGGAATAGGGACCGCATAAAAGAAATCGCAAAAAAAAAATATATCCTGAAACTTCGTAAACAGCTATAAAATATATCGTTTACAACACATTTAAAAAAAATTTTTTTATGTGATAAATAGGGACCACAAAAGAAATCGCAAAAAAAAAATATATCCTGAAACTTCGTAAACAGCTATAAAATATATCATTTACACAAAAAAAAAATATATCCTGAAACTTCGTAAACAGCTATAAAATATATCGTTTACAACACATTTAAAAAAAATTTTTTTATGTGATAAATAGGGACCACATAAAAATGTTTCACATAGAAAATATGTAATTCAAAACTCAAAAACCTCACAATGTAGCTAGAAATTGGTATCCAAACAAGGAAAAATTGAATTTACACACCGGAACATTTTTCGGTCAAGAGGTATATACGTTAATCACAGGACGGTTATCAACTACTGTTACTAGATGGTGCAACATGTACAAGAACAGTAATATCGGGTGGGTTGTTGGATTCTTTCTAATTTGCATGTTATTTTGAAGCCTTCTGTCTTTTCTTTTTTAAATTACATTTTTAATTAATTTTTATTCATAATATGCATTTGATAGAATTTTCTTTAATCTGCCACACAAAAAAAAATCACACAAAAAAAGGACCGCATAAAAACAGGTTTGACTGTATATAAGACAGAATTTAAGTGCTAATAATAAAGTAGTGAAAATCACATCAGCAAATCTATAAAAATTAACTTAAATTTTCACAAAAATTTATATTGTATATTTAAATCAATAAATTTAGTATTGAATCAATTTTGATTGATGTCCATTTATCCAAAATGAATTTAGTGCTTCACTAGAGTGATGATATATATTATTATTCTCTAGAGTGATATTATATTATTATATTGAATTAAAATTAGATAGCAATATGTTTTTATATTATTTTTTATATTCTGAAATTTTAAGAACTAAGTTAATAATAGATATTAAGGATTCACTACATTCAAATTAACATAATCAAAAATTTCATTAAAAATATTAAAGAAAACCTGAACAATAAATATCGTTACTTGTAAAGAGTTGAGTTTATTTGAAAAATAAATAAAGCTAAATAAAGATATATGATGTTAAAGTTTATGAAGAAAATGGCTGAGAAAACCACTCTACTAGATAATGACTGGTTTACACAAGCTACTGCTGAAAAGGTTAAGAATAGATTTTTTGAAGAATATGTGAAACACTGATTAGAATGTTTATCTATTACTATATTTTCATCAATTCATAATAGAATTCTTTAATACTTTTAAGTATTAAAAGATAAATAAATATAATAATACAAACATAAATACTTACAACACCAGCACTATTGACAAAATATTCACAATTAATAAGTCCTTTATTTGTTTCTACTCCACTTACACATTGATGATTATCAGTGATTACTCTTTGCACACTGCATCCTTCTACAATTGTTGCTCCTGGATTAAATCATTTTATTCTCAAAGTTACATAATTAAAATTTATGAATAAAATTAATTAAATTTACCTTTCTTAGCTGCTTCACTAGCAAAAATATTACAGATATTAATGGGATCTCCAACACCATCACTAGGAATCCACAAAGCTCCCTATTTAAATTTTAACATGTTTTAAAGTTATACATTGGCTAAAAATTTTTAATACAATCTATAAAGTTATGTTCAGATAATATATATTGTATATATTTCTGTGTAAGTCAAGAAATTTTTTTCTGAAGAAGAATTTTGAAAAAGATCAAATATACATGGGACAATTAAAAATTTGAAAAATTTTTCAAAGATAATAAGATTTGTTGGCTCAGTATGCTGCATTTCCATCATGCCTTTGTGATAACAGCATAATCAGCCATATTTATTCTTCAAAGATCTTACTGATTCTTTCAATTTTTTGTTAAAAATATGTAAGACTGTACATAATTTAATATTTTTATAGCTTTTTAAATATTGGATACTGCATAAATATGATTGAAAGTATATAAAATGGTTGCAATGTATTCTCTTTGCACTAATAGTATGACCTATGATAGTGCCTGAATTAGCCATTTTTATTCCAAAAAATTATTTATTTCTTCTCTATTCTATTATTAAAAATACATGGATGTGAATAAATGTTCATATTTAAATACTGAACATTCAAAAATATTAATTTATCAAGTACTTTAAAATAAGATCAAAAATGTGTAAACCAATGTTTTTAATGAATGAACATGGCAGTAACTAATGCACATATCCCTTAATATTAAATAAAAATATAGCAATTCCCCAATATTTCTGATTGACAATTTGTGTGTTTTCTAATAGTTCTGAAATTCATTCAGAACTATTAAAAAATGCACAAACTATTAATATTCATTCAGAAAATACTGGATAATTTACAGCTGATTTCAGACATCTAATTTGTGTTCCAAGCAATTGTGTGCTCTTGGATGGCTTTTCACTCCCACCAATTGTACAAAATTTCCATTGTGTGTTTTGGTTCTAATTTTTTATTGTTTAAATTGCTAAATAACACACATTGTTTATTGTTAAATACTTTTGGTAAGATTCAGTAATGATGGAATTTTTTTAAATATTTCTTTGATATTTTCTGCTGAATAAACAATAAAATCATACTGTAGAAAAATGGACTAGATGTGACACAACATGATCACATCCAGCTTTCTCTTTGCATTGCATTGTGACATTTCAATGCAATGCATTTGCTTGACAATTAATCTAAGTGGCCATATTTATTCAAAGAGTGAACTGGATTTAGAAAATTTGTAAATTATAAAAGAAATTATTAAGAATTTCAAAATTTACCAATTTTTAAATTCTGAAATTGGAGAATCAGTTAATACACAAGTATATACAGTGGTACCTTGGTTAACGACGGCCTAGGATAATGACGTACTTGGTTAACGACGAGTGATTGTAAGAAAAAAATGTCTCGGTTAACAACGCAGGCTTTGGTTAATGACTTCTGATTATGTGAACTTCAACAAAATAGAGCTCTGTAAAACATCTCGTCATCGCATCACATGATTCGTTAGCTCATTTGTAATCGTTATTTTTTTTTTATCACAATCAGTTCAAATCTGACAATATCATTATTAAAATTAAATATATTTTTATATGGTTATAATTTTATTAACTAAATGATAATTAACATATAGTAATTAAAACAAATTATTTAACTAATTAAAAATAGACATGCAACATTTCACTACTTTTTAGTTTCTTAAAGATGATTTCTAGATGATATTATAAAGTCTGATTCTATTGTTTGTTTGTTATATATTACATGATACCTGCAAGTGGTGTGACGTCGTAGTTTCGGATTCAATTAGATGAAAAAATATGTCTGTCTGAAATCCTACAGTTTATATAGACAATATATCGGCAAGTGCATGTACTGTTTGTTCGCCATCAAAAGGCTAAATCAAATTTTATATATATAATAATCATTGAATCTATAAGCTGCTCATCAGTGTTTATGGGTTCGTTTGTCAAAAAACTCCAAAGTGAGCCTAACTGTCCTTCTGGTGAAGACTGATAATTATAAACTGTTTTCATGAACATTTCATTTCATTAATGTTAATTTTTTTGTAACAGATATAATAAATAAATGATAGTTTCCATATTTTTAGGACTTTTTAAAAGAATTTTATCTGCATTTTTAATACTTACTATGGTTGAGGGAAGGAGCCGGAACGAATTAATCAATTTTCAATTAAATCCTATGGGGAATCGCGCCTTGGATAACGACGGTTTTGGTTAATGACAATAATCCTGGAACGGATTACCGTCATTAACCAAGGTATCATTGTATAAGTCAAAATTTATGTAAATAAAAATTATAAAAATCAGAGTTGATTGTATTTAAATTCAAATAAAAGATATATTTTTAAATTTCAAAGCCAAAATATTTATTGTTTATCTTCCAATTTTTGTACTTTTTTTATTCAAAATAAAAATAGCATGTAAACACTGTTTCAGTTTTAATGAAATTAAATTTTATTTTTTTGCAGTAAAAATATTTCTCATTGTTTTGCAGAATATATTAAATTTAATTATATCATATTGAAAAAGTTTCTATATATTAATATAAAGTTTATTTCTTATTACTACTTTCAAATAAATAAATAATTGCAATATTATTAAACATTTTTATTCAATAAAATTAACTGACCTCTAAATTTTGGGTGCTAATAATTGGACAATGATTTTGAGCTGCTTCAGGTGATAACAATTCACATTCAACATCTAATATTCTATAAAATAAAAATAAATAGTAATTCTACAAAGTAAATAAATAATAATTCTATAAACTATTAAGAGAATTTCAAGATGTATATGCACCCAGATCTCACTTTGAATTGTTTTGATTTGCATTTTTTTCAAAGTTTATCATAAAATAATTAAGATAACAGTTCTTTTAAATTGTAAAATTCTGAATTTGCACCATTCTGGGAATCAATTTTCCTTTGGTAACACAGAGGATCACATTGATTATTGTTCCTAACACATTTATAAAACATATATAAATACAATATAAACAAAATCCATTTATATTGATATTTATCATCTTTGGGAAATTGATAAAGTTACATTTCTGATGTTTTCTTATTGCTGCTAATGCAACCAAATACAATATTATATGGCATAATAAAAATTTTATAAACAATTACATTAAATCAAAATACAATATTTTTATCTAAATACAACAGTATTTTACTTAATTTATCAAATCTAAAGTGCTAAATTATTTCACTTGTAATCTATTATTTTAACTAACTGCTATATAATAATATCTGAAAATAATAGTACAAAACAGCAGTTGATAAATAATAACTAAAATTAAAATTTTAGTTATTATTTATCAACTGCAGTTGCCTTTATATCAATATGATGGCCAGCAGAAGAGATATATGTATTGCTATATCTTTTATTCTTTATACTAACTCTTTTTCTTTTAGTAGAGCACACTACATTGTTCAGTTTTGGCTCAAGTATGAAGTAGGAACTACTGTACATACTGCAGATGAATCTTGCATATTTTTTGTTTGTTGAAAATAGTAGTCTGGTTCTCTTATTCCATATTTCAATGATTTCTTATGAAAATTATTTTACAATTTGCATTATTTCAGTCTGTCACATTTTTCAAAAATGCATCTCTGATGCAAAGTGATGTGTGGGTGTGTATATGTATATATATATTTTTTTATTTATATCACACTAGCCTTTATATAATAAAATTTACAGCTTTCAGTTATATACAAATATAAAATTCTTATTCTTACTTTGCTGCAGCTGCCAAACGTCTAAATTCAGTCATTCGATCTTTTTTTCTTGCTAACAATAAACTTCCACATTCTTTCCAGCCTAATATTTAAAAAACTATTATTTTGTAAGGATTTTTTAATTAAATACATTAATGTTAAATAAATTTCAAGCAATGTTAAATAAATAAATTTATAGCAATAATACAGGTAGTCATCTAATTATGATGGGGTTACATCTTGATAACACTATTGTAGGTCAATGGTAATAATTTTAATAATAATAATAGACAATACAATACTGAATCCTTCATGATAGTAAAATTAGCCAGATTTCATTTCAGATCCTCCAAAGTGATAAAATAATCTGGAATTAAACCCAGGCTCCAAGGTGTAAAATCATCTGGAATTGAATCTGATCCCCAAAGTGGTAAATAATTGCTTTACTAGGCAGTCATCAGCTGACTGTAAATTTTTAATAAAGCAAATAGAATTTCTAGTTAATATGCTATGAAAATAGCCAAATTTGGAATATTGTAAGGGCAATTATAGCATTGGATCATCATAATTCAAATAATTGTATGTAGGAGAATACTTGTATATATCAAACTAATTTTGTATCAAATATCATATCCCAAATTAATAATACAAAAATAAAAGAACAAAAGATATATTTCTTATTTTTAGAGAGAACAAAAAATACATTTAATTAAAAATTGTTACTATGTTGTCAGACTTACATTTATATTTAGTATGATCATAAATTTCATTTGACCATTGTTTTTTAATATTGCCAGTCGTATATATTGAATTGTTGGATTTAGGTAGTTTTTTGATTTATGTGAAAATTTTTTGGACAAATTAATTATATAAATCAGAACCTATTGTAGTTTTCATTTTATGCCACTTTTCCAGAGTGATATTTGAATACATTTATGCATTATCATTATCCTTACCATTTATAATAAAAAAATTATTTTTGCTTTGAGATTTAATTATTCAGACATAAACATGCATTTATTTTTGTTGATTAATCAATATTCAAAATGCTTTGAGATATCATTTAGTGGCATGCATTCTATTTGATATGATCCTAACTCTACTATGTCATTAGAAACTAATCAGAGTTTTAATTTAAAATATTTTTGTTATACTAATTTATCTTTAAACATTAAATATTTTTCATTAGTAATTACTTTTTTGTGTTGGTAATTTTTATTTAATTTGTAAAAGCTTAAAAAGACAAAATTGTTTATTCTTTCTTGAAGTAGTTTATTATTTACGTTATAGCATATCAATGATTATGTATGAATCTACAATTGCATTTTTTTTTTTTTAAATTGAACTAAGTATAATATTCAAAAGGAAATTTTGAAATCATTCTCTTTGAATTATATTCACATAAAACTATAATGAAAACTTGAAAAAATGATATGAATCATCATGTGTACTAGTATCATCTATTATAGGTAAACAGAACAATTGTCCTAGATTCATGAATTATAGAGGCTCATTTACTATTCTAAATTTTAGCTATATCATAAAAAATTTTATTTATAATACAGGTAGGCCTCAATTAATGTGATATTCGATTAGTGCGACTTATAAAAATGATACTTTTTTCACTATTCGATTAATGCGAGTTGTAAGCACAGACCAGTCTTACTAACAAAGGTCCGTCCACTTTTATAATGTCAATTAACATATTATTGATAATGTTAATTTTCGGTTAATAAAATCGGACAAGGAGCAGTCCAAGAACAGCCACTTGGCTTTGAAGAACATCTGAGTCAAACGACGGTCTGTGCTAACGGGAGTACTGCCCACCACAGGCAGGAGGTAATGGGTGGTCTTACCCACTGTGCAACTACGCCAGCTCTCCTGCCAGAGAACAAATTCAGTAGTATCCATAACAAAATGAGAAGATGCAACAGATAAATCATTTATACTGCTAGTCACATTGTTTGAACTTATTAGTGTCATTGGCACTGATCATAATATCAGAAGAGCAATTCAGAGTGAGCCTGTTATCTTGTTTTAGCATGTCCACTGAGAGTGAATGATGATCCAAGGACTGTCTTTAGCCTGTTTATTTTGAGGAAAGTCAAATGCATGGTTTATTTTATGCATTTGCTGTGTGCACTCACATTTAGTTAATCAGTATCTACATTTGTAACATAGTACAGGTAGGCCTCGGTTAGTGCGAGTTCGAATAATGCGACTTATAAAAATACCATTTTTCACTTAGCGCAAGCAAATATTCGATTAATGCAAGTTGTAAGTATAGACCAGTCTTACTAACAAAGATCCGTCCCCTTTTATGATGTCAAATAACAAATTAATGTTAATTTTTGGTTAGTAAAACCGGACAAGGAGCAATCCAAGAACAGTCACTTGGCTTTGAAGAGCTGAAACACCAGAAAGATGGGCTTTTTTGCCATTAGCTATTTAACATTACTATTATTCAGCTTTGTTGTCATAAACATTTTTGATTGATTAAAAATTGATTTTTAATCAATCAAAAATTTCGATTTGGCGTTTGGTTTGATGATGGTATGAGATGCAATTCCTGGTAAGTTATAAATTTAGATGATGCTCTTTTGGTTTCGATTTGGCAGTTGGTTTGATGATGGTATGAGATAAAATTCCTGGTAAATTATTAATTTAGATGATGAACACCGATGTTAAAATATGAAAATAAATATTTT
The DNA here is from genome assembly GCA_000484575.1 of Olivierus martensii. Classification (NCBI taxonomy): domain Eukaryota; kingdom Metazoa; phylum Arthropoda; class Arachnida; order Scorpiones; family Buthidae; genus Olivierus; species Olivierus martensii. The sequence continues at coordinate 49,696 of AYEL01073005.1, read as the reverse complement.
TTAAACAGTTAGTATTGTGGTTATTTATCGTGAGGTTCGCTAATGGCCGGAATCTCACAAAGCAAGAACAAATTACCATATTTTACATATAGTGCTAATGGCTGGAATCTCACAAAGCAAGAACCAATTACCATATTTTACATATTGTATAGTTAATATTTCTTAGCAAGAACCAATTACCATATTTTACATATAGTTAATACTTCGAATAGTGCAAGAAATTGTGGGACCCATTAAACAAATATTTTTTAAACAGTTAGTGTTAAGTTAGTATTGTGGTTATTCATTGTGAGGTTTTGCAGTGGGACCCATTATTTGCACTAATCGAGGCCTACCTGTATAGATAATATTGATGAAAACATTAAATCTCAAATTAATATTTTCTTGAATATTTATTAACTAAAAACTTTACAAATAAGAATATCAGAATTAGTGTGTTGAGAATAAAGTAAAAATCTACAGTTCATTTTATTGCATACTATCAGTGGTTTTCATCCTTTTTCGTTGAGAAATTCCTGTAATTATCTATTACTTATAGTAGACCATATGGCAGCAAAATATAAGGATAATATTAAAAAGAAGGCAAATTTTAAGTGTTTATGCAGCAATAATTGTTATCAATGTAGAGCATCTATAACAAGCTCAAAGATACTAGTGATCCACAGATTACAAGTTGAGGAAAGATATATTAAATTATTATCTATAAATGTTCTAATATAACACAAATTCTTCTTGTTACAAAATGGTGTGTGCGTATGTGTGTGTACATATAATATATCAGATATACAGTAGTACCTTGGTTAACGACGGCCTCGGATAATGACGTACTTGGTTAACAACAAGTGGCTGTAAGAGAAAAATGTCTTGCTTTATGACGCAGGCTTTGGGTAACGCTAATAGTGTGAGAAATTTGTGGGACCCATTATTCGCACTAATCGAGGCCTAACTGTAATGTAAAACTGATAGAAATTACTACCAAGACACACACCAATAGAATTATCCTCTTTTTTGAAATTTTAAATATGATAATTTTTTTAACCTTAATTTATGTAAGATTTGACAATAATTCTAAGAACACAATTACATTAACTGAATTTCATTCATAACTGATATATAAATTATTTGAAAAATATTACAATATGTTCAGTTGTACTGTTATGAATTGAGTTAGTTTTAAAATATTTTGATTATAATTAATTTAATATAAAAAAAGCATCAATAATCACTGTCACAAGCAAATATAACTTAAAACTGATTATGGCTCAAGTATTTGAAATTCTGATGTATGGCTTTAATAAAGAGGTTTGACTTCTAGTTATATACTAACCACAATACATTGGTTAAATATTTTTGATACATAATGTTTACTTTCATATATACAACCTCTGTCCATAAAGTTTGATGAATGACGGCATATTGCTCATGGTCGTAAAAGTGCGCCACCGCCATATCCTGCGCCGGACAGCTCGAGATATATGTAAACAAGTTTCAGAGCAGCAGCACTGCGTGTGTGCTTCTTGTGTGTAAACAGCATATTGTAGAGTGAAGGTTTAGTGCATCCGGTCGAAACTCTATGAAGGTCTCATCCATAAAGAATTCCTCCCTGAGGGCACGATGATGAATGCCGCTACATACATGGAAATACTGAAACGTCTGTTGCAACGGATCAAGCAGGTACGCCCCCAGTATGCCAAACAAGGTGACTGGACCTTGCTCCACGATAATACCCGGCCACACACTGCCTTTCTGGTGCAGCAGTTCCTGGCCAAAAGGGGAGTAACATGTGGAATTCAATTGTTGCATTTAAAACTAGATGAAAGGCATCTCGATCGTTTCGTATTCTTCAAATAAATGTTTTTAGTTTAATTGAGATGGAAGTAATCTTAAACTCTTCTCAATGAATGCAGACTTTTTGTAGAATAATGATCACTTAAACTTATATTTTCGTAGTAATTTATAAATATTTCTAATCTTGCTTAGTACCTTGTATTAGCAAAGAAATTTCTATAATCAATCTGACTCTGTTGCCAGATTTATAGTGTTCTCTCATATACAGTCTTTTATTACAACAGATACGACAATTATTTCATAATCAACAAGGGCAAATTGGAATCGAGGAACAGTGGGATAAAAGATTCTTCCATAACAAAAGTTCATTTTTTAAGTCGATCCTTGTTTATCCTTGGGTTAGGTTCTCAAAATTTGCCACTTTTGAAACTACCATTTTAAGTCAAGGTTACATTCCTAGATTTTGATATTAAATATTTTTCTCATCTAAACATTATTTGTACTATAACTTCAATATTGGAGTGAAATGAAACGAAAGCATGTGTAAAATTTTAAAGTTTACAATTTTATCGTAGAGCATGATACATAACGATTAAAATTATTATTTTTTATAAAAGATGAGTTAGAATTCACAGATGTTATGTCCACAATTAGTTTTTTTTTTTTTTTTTTTTTTTTTTTTTTTTTTTTTTTTTTTTTTTTTTTTTTTTATTCTTTTTTTTTTTTTTTTTTTTAACAACAGTTATCATTCACTAATCTCTAAACAACTGTACCAACCCAGGCCCTATCCTAGATCTCCAACTCTCATGGAGATCTGTTGGATTGTAGAGGGGAGATCTACAAGACCACTCAAATTTTCCAAGAAATAGATCCCTAGTTTGATACTGGTTCCTGATTAGATAAAATATTATCTGTCAATCCAGTTGAATAGCCTGTGCACTAATATTTTTCTAGTGAGTTTAATGATGTATTATACTCGAGTTAGTGTCATAATATCTATAATGACACTAACTCTATCATATTGAATAATAAAATAATTAATAATAATAATAATGAATAATATTAGAATAATATCTATCATCTTGTTTTCTGTAACTATATATTTCTATTTTGTTTTCTATTATAAATATATAAAAAAAAAAGCATCACCCTATCTTGCTGCCTAAAAATTTTTTTACTCGCAAGCTATATAAAATGATGTTAACTAAGATGATATTAAATCAGAACTTACTAAACTTCTGTATCTACAACCATGTATTTTAGAAATTCCAAAATTTGCACAAAAAAGTTTTAAATGCTATAATAAAATGGTCTAGCAATAAACAAATTTTAAATTTATAAATCCATGGTAGCCAAATTGCAACTCTCTGATGCATTCAATGTAGCTCCATATCATGAAAGCCAATAGTTAATATGAAGTAACCTGCTATGGTTGCATTTCTTTATTGGATGGTTTTCTCACTTATTAGACTAGTGGTGGCAGTTGTTTATTTCTTCTTGAAAATGATTGGATCAAAAATAAATAACTTCCCGCCACCATCAGTCTAATCTGAGAAAACCATCCAATAAAGTAATGCACCCTATATAGTTTGTGCACAATTGCAATATTTCAACATGGCAAAATATCAAAAATTTATATTAAATTTTTGATATGTTTTTTCAACTTAAACAATACAGCATATATAACATTTTGCACTTCTTGTTTGTCAAATATATTCTAGCACAATTAGACAACTGAATATATTTTTTTTTACCCATAATACCTGTATAGAGGGGCGGACTGGGATATATGTTTGGTTCTGGCATTATCCTGACAGTAGCTCACTTGTTAGACTTGGTTTTAGGACAATTTGCCGCACGGATATATCGGCTGCCGGCCCATATTGTACGACGGCACTGGCCCTTCTGGCATTTGCCAGAATGTCCTTATGGCCAGCATAAAACCTATCAATAGCATTAAAAGAATGAAATATCCCTAAATTTTTCTAGTTCATCCTTATAGCAGCTTTGTGGAAAAAATGTATTAATGTTCAAAAGTTGAGAAAAATTTCCTTTACAAAAGTTCTATTTAAATGTTTTATAAACATTTGTAACAATTATAAAGAACAAGTGGTTTAGCTTGATCATTTTTTTCCCTTAATATAGTTTTAGTAGTAAAATTGTTTCAAAAGGCTATTATATGCAATTATTTTGAAATGGTTTTGTAGAAAATATCTTGGTTTTATAAAATTTCATCAAAATTTGTCATTTCTCAAAAAAAAAAAAATGAAAGCACGCTCAGCTTTCAAACAGTATGCACAAAAATAAACTTCAAATTAAAATATTAAGCCTGAATGTGCATATTAGTCATGATTAAAAATACTGATTTTTAAGTAATTAATTTCATGTAGCACCAAAATTCCTAGAATTATACACATACCAGCTAATCCAGAGATACTATACAATCTTGTAGCAAGTTGTACTGCTGCTGTATATATCATTAAATACATTAAATGTAGAAACCCATAAAGATGAAAGTTTTTTTAAGAAAAAATCTTCCAAAAGCTGGAAACACTTCTACTTAACAGAACTGAATTTAAATTAGTAATCGTTAAAATAATCAGTTAACGGGAAATTTTGAAATTGCAATTATACATCAATATAAAAATGTTCGAAATGGGCTAACTTGAAAATTACAATTTGGAAAAAATTAGATTGAGTGGTAATAAGTTTCTGTAGCCAATAAAAATTAAGTGGACGGATCTTAAAAATGTGTGTGGCAAATGAATAAAAAAGTGCACTATGTGAATACAGTCATCGCAAAATTTCTACACGAATTCAGATTAAATATTTACTAAATGTAATGTAATTACTAGAAATTCAGAGTTAACTGATATTTAGACAAATCTACAAAAGTGAAAAAAAGTCACTATGACAAAATTTCAAAATGCCAAAAAATTCTTTATTTCTACAATTACATACATATAAAAAAAAAATATTTTAACTACATAAAAATTTTTTTAAACGTCAAGAAAAAAAAAAAAAAAAAGTTTCTGAAAATGTTCAGAAGTTAATTTCCACCTCTGAGACGAAGAACCAAGTGTAATGTAGACTCCTTCTGAATGTTATAGTCAGAAAGAGTACGACCGTCTTCCAGTTGCTTCCCTGCAAAAATAAGCCTCTGCTGATCGGGAGGAATGCCTTCTTTATCTTGAATTTTTGCTTTCACATTTTCTATTGTATCACTTGGCTCTACTTCCAGTGTTATTGTCTTGCCAGTCAGGGTCTTCACAAAAATCTGCATGCCACCTCTTAATCTTAATACCAAATGAAGAGTGGATTCTTTCTGAATGTTATAGTCTGATAAAGTACGTCCATCTTCCAACTGTTTTCCTGCAAATATTAACCTCTGCTGATCTGGTGGAATACCTTCCTTGTCCTGAATTTTGGCTTTTACATTTTCTATTGTGTCACTTGGCTCTACTTCTAATGTGATGGTCTTGCCAGTCAGTGTCTTAACAAAAATCTGCATGCCACCACGCAATCTAAGGACAAGATGGAGTGTCGATTCTTTTTGGATGTTATAATCTGACAGAGTACGCCCATCTTCTAATTGTTTACCGGCAAAGATCAAACGCTGCTGATCGGGAGGAATACCTTCTTTGTCCTGAATTTTTGCTTTCACATTTTCTATCGTATCACTTGGTTCTACCTCCAGAGTAATAGTTTTACCAGTCAGTGTTTTGACAAAGATCTGCATACCACCACGCAGTCTAAGAACAAGATGCAAGGTGGATTCTTTCTGAATGTTATAGTCTGACAAGGTGCGTCCATCTTCCAACTGTTTTCCTGCAAAAATTAACCTCTGCTGATCTGGTGGAATACCTTCCTTGTCCTGAATTTTGGCTTTTACGTTTTCTATGGTGTCGCTCGGCTCTACTTCTAATGTGATGGTCTTGCCAGTCAGTGTCTTAACAAAAATCTGCATGCCACCACGCAATCTAAGGACAAGATGGAGTGTTGACTCTTTTTGGATATTGTAGTCAGACAAGGTGCGACCATCTTCCAACTGCTTGCCAGCAAAGATCAATCGTTGCTGATCTGGAGGTATTCCTTCTTTGTCTTGGATTTTAGCCTTCACATTCTCAATAGTGTCACTGGGTTCTACTTCCAGGGTGATAGTCTTGCCTGTCAGTGTTTTGACAAAGATTTGCATTCCACCACGCAATCTGAGAACAAGATGGAGTGTTGACTCTTTTTGGATGTTGTAGTCAGACAAGGTGCGACCATCTTCCAACTGCTTCCCAGCAAAGATCAAACGCTGTTGGTCAGGAGGAATGCCTTCTTTGTCTTGGATTTTTGCTTTGACATTTTCTATTGTATCACTGGGTTCAACTTCTAAAGTTATTGTTTTACCAGTGAGTGTCTTGACAAATATCTGCATTCCACCACGCAGCCTGAGAACCAAGTGAAGGGTGCTTTCCTTTTGAATGTTGTAGTCAGATAATGTGCGGCCATCTTCCAACTGCTTGCCAGCAAATATCAGACGCTGCTGATCTGGAGGAATTCCTTCTTTGTCCTGGATCTTTGCCTTTACATTTTCAATGGTATCACTTGGCTCTACTTCCAGAGTAATGGTCTTGCCTGTCAAAGTTTTAACAAAAATCTGCATTCCACCTCTCAATCTAAGAACGAGATGAAGGGTTGATTCCTTTTGAATGTTGTAATCAGACAGGGTTCTGCCATCTTCCAATTGCTTGCCAGCAAAGATAAGACGCTGCTGGTCAGGAGGTATTCCTTCCTTATCCTGGATTTTAGCTTTCACATTTTCTATGGTATCACTGGGTTCCACTTCCAAGGTAATGGTTTTACCAGTAAGTGTCTTGACAAATATCTGCATTCCTCCCCTGAGCCTGAGAACCAGATGAAGGGTAGATTCCTTTTGAATGTTGTAATCAGACAGGGTTCGGCCATCTTCCAGCTGCTTTCCGGCAAAAATAAGACGCTGCTGATCTGGAGGGATCCCTTCCTTATCCTGAATCTTGGTCTTCACATTCTCAATTGTGTCACTAGGTTCTACCTCAAGGGTAATTGTTTTACCAGTTAATGTTTTCACAAATATCTGCATGATGATTCACCTATAAAAACATCATCGGAAATATAAGTTTATGTTGGGATGTAAAATAAAAAGAAAAAAAAAAAAATTGCTATTTTAGGAAACGAACTAAAATAAAATTTGAGTTACTAGTAAACAGTCAAAAACTTCGACAAAAATGAAACGTTCGGAAAGAATTCCAAAATGGCGGAGTTGTGACGTAGCTCAACAAAAACAGAAATTCAGTTAATTTTAACTAATTTTAAAAATTTAGAAATTAACTGAACTACGATGAAGTTTCCACGAAATATCATCTTACTGATGTTCTTTTAAATTAATTAGATAACCGAGAAATAAACGCTACGACGTAGTTTTAAAAATTTTGAAATACGCCAGTTACCTTACAACTAAAGAATTAATTCATTCTAACAAATCACGGTAAAACGTAATTAATTTAATTAAAAGCCAAAATTTCAAACAATAACCGAAATAAAGGAATCGTTTACTTACGCTTATCGAAAATGTTCACTTCTTCCAATTTTCTAAAATAGATGACTACACTGCTTTACGCAGCGTATTTATACACTAGTATGACGTTTGTTCTAGAACATTTCATTGGCTGACGCAATGTCTGCAGAAGATACTCGAAAGAAATTAACCAATCAGAGAGGCTTATTATCTTTCACCATGACGTCATTCACCGCGTGTGAGTCTACTCACGTGACCTTTCCTTTGTCCTTGGCGAAGAGGAAGAAAAGATGGCGTCTATTTATCTTGATCTGATCTTGATGTATTATCTATAAACGATTACTTTTATTGATAAAAATGATTATAATTTACAAAAAATTTTAACGCAATAAAAAATTTGCATTTTATTGTCTATTATAAGACGAATTGCATTAAAATAATTATAGATCGGAATGTATAGTATGTAATCATTAGGGTCGATTTTTTTGGTTGTGACGTCACCAAATCAAATAATTATCCTAATTATTGATCTTTTATTTATGAGTAAAGTAAATATCTTACTCATAACGTTCTTTTCATGCTCTGAATGAATGGGAATTTAATAAATTTTTATTAAATACAATATTAATTTTTAATTTTTTTTCCTGCAATTCCTCCGAAAATAGACCCAGTTTCCATTCGTTTTCGTTCTATAATTCGCAGCATGACATTTTAAAATTCAAAATAGTTGTCATATACGTTCCTAAAATAAATCGATAAAGTGGGTTGTTTACGTTTATTTTTTTTTTAGCACATAAAGGATTCGACCTATTAACCTCCTGTTGGTACTCCGTAGGCCCTAACGACGCCATTGAAACGAAAAACAAAAAAATATAAACAATCACGGTTGCCTACGCAATTTAAAAAAAGTAATACTGTATTGACAACATAAAATAATTTATTTTAAGAATGCTTACAAAAATTATTTACTAAAATCAAAATGATGAAATGCGGACTTTTATCATGAAACATCATTGTTAATGACGTCATTATTAATTGCCTAATTAAATATATAGCTTATCAATCCTATTTTATATTGAAATATGAGTTAAAATTTCGATTATAATTATTAAAATAAAGTTTATGATAGTAAAATCAAAATCATCAAAAAAAAAACAATATTAAAATATTAATTTAATTAAAACATTAATTACGAAATTATATTTAGCTATATTTAATTTTATTCTTTAGTGTTTGAAAATAAATATTTTTTAATATAATTTTTTAGTTTTAAAAACAAAAAAATGGCTATACAGTAGAATGTCATTAATTTAAAATCCGTTGTCATTACGAAAAAATATGTCGCTGACGTCACACCGTTTAACGTGTTTAACTTGGCAGAAAGAAATTTGCCAACGTCACTGTAAATATCGGAAACAGTTAATAACCTGATGTCTTTATAAAAATACGCGTACACTTTTTTTTTTTCAAAGTATCATAAAATAAACTTTGTGCACGTCTGAAAGGACGACAGACGTGATGGCATCGAACGGACGTTGTTTGTACTTTGAAAATGGCAATGAACTCGTTGAGGCTGTTGAAGTTCCGTTACATCCATCGATACTTATTATTTCGATTTTCTAAAAATCGAAAAATAATCGAATATTTATAAAATTTAAAACGTGGATTTATACGATAACGTAAGCCGAAACGTGTCATAGATATCTGCTTTTTTTTAATCGATTTTTAGAATTTTCTTGTATTATATTTCTCCCCGTGACATCATCACTTGTCACGAGATATTAATAGCACTACTATTGTGTGGAAGTTGCACAGGTGGAAGGTGAAAAACAAAATAACGAACTGTCAAGAATTATCTACCAACCTTTAACCTATTTAGTACACAAATGGATTCATGAGTACACAGTACATCTGTTTATATATTAACGACAGGATTAGTAACAAGTTTCGTATTATTTATTTTAAAGTTTAAATTTATATTACTGAATCAAAATATTTTGTTAGGAAGTTATTTAAAGATTAAAAGTAGTGTATATATTTATTTTCTTTAAATAAAAATATCAGCTGATATCTTTCAAAAAATAATTTTTCATTTTTGCAGACGAATAAAAGAAAAATAAATATTGCGAGGTTATGCTTGGCAACACTAATTTTGTTTTAATCCTAATTGAGATCATCGATGTTTGATTGAGATTATTGGTGATTAAAAGGTTAATCTGAATTTTTTTAGAATTCTAAACAGATATATAATCTGGGATAAATTGCACCGCAGTATATAAATTTTGAATAAAATTAATAATTTTATATAATAAATGAAATATCAAAATCAAGTTAAATTAATAAAAATTTTTTGTTAGGAGTCGCTTTTTGTTTCTATGCATTTTCTGGAGCATCTCTGACAGAATTAAGGGCCGAATACATCAATCAGTCAACTTCTTTTTTTTTGTTATGAAAAGTTTACGTCCTTATTATTGAAATCACTGATGTTCTATCTTCGTGATATTTCGTTTTGTAATTCAACGCCGATAAAGGATTTCTGGAGATCAGAATGAGGAAACGATCTTGAAAGAGTTTATTGCATTCATTTTGTTTAAAATTTCTAGAGAATTATTTAGTTGAAGACAGGATATTATTGATGATCAAAAATATTTTTAACAATTTCCTCATCAGCTTTATGAGATTATAAGGAATGCTGCATTCTATCTGATCAAAAATATTTTTAACAATTTCCTCATCAGCTTTATGAGATTATAAGGAATGCTGATAACATTCTATGGTGCAATAACTTGAAATTTATCTCATTGTTCATTTATATAGATTATGTTTCCGGTGAAAAGTTAGAGAAATGAATGTCATCGGATATATTGTTTTCAATACATTATCTTGAAATGATTTCGAGTAGTTATCATTTAATTTTGAGAAGAATTTTGTGATGGTATAAAAAAATTTTTTAGATGTCCGGGTCCGACCCGGGACATTGTTCATTTGAATAGATTAATGTTAAATGTGAATTTTGAATTCAAGATAAATTTTTGAGCAGTATATATTTGCTTTAACTAATGTTATCTATGACCTTTGTCATTGAAACCCATTTTCTATTCAGCTGTTATCGTTAATGCTGGAGATTGTTATTTTCTTTCTTGAAAATGTTTAAAGATATAAAGGAAAGAGAAGATAAGCTGAAGGAGATAGAGGATAGAGTAAGAATTGGAAAAGTTGGAGAATTCTCAGTGAAACGGTGTCGGACTGGCATTCTGGGAATTTCTCTCGACACAGTGAAATTTCAAGGAATGGAAGCAAAGGAGGCATGACCCTGTCAGCAGAGAGAGAAGGCCACGAGGTAGTGATACTAAATCAACCGGTCCTCGTGACCTTATATATTGTTACATTTACTAGCTTTATATTGTTAATCGCTTTTTAATAATGAGCTGGTTTGCTTTTTCTTGTTTTTAGTTATATTAGTAAAGAATTGTTTTTTTGTCAACAGATGACGCCACTTTCCATTCTGAGAATGTAGCGGGGCGAAACAGGCCCATATAAACAAGAAGAAGAAGAAGGCCCTTCCATAGACTGCCCACCCTGCGGTCAGCTGGATTGTCGAGGACGAGGATCGACCGACCGGACCCCGATCCCATGATAAATATTTTCAATGGGCGCGACTCGGGTCCCGCCCCTTGAAAATGTTGAAAGCCGAAGCGTTTCCATGCGGCCAATCTGGACAAGTAAAAAATGGTTTAAAGGAAAGAGCAGGGAGGTTAACAGATATCAAAGAGAGAGTCGGAAGAGTTGAAGATGCTGAAATGATCTTCACTTTTATTAGTTGAAAGTTGAAATGAACATAATTTTGATTTGGACCAATTGGTAGGAAAAAGTTTTCCAAACAGAATTTTATTAGTTTGTTTCAGTGTCACACAAGTAAATCTGTGATTCATCCTCAGTTATATTTTCCAAAAAATATAATCAGTTGATAACATGAACACAAACACAGCGGCAGATTTTAAGAACAAAGGAACTTTTCGAAAAAATTTATCCACTGTTGCCAGATGTTTGTTTTAACAAAATCCATTAATTTTTTAATTTTAATATTTTTTATTTTAAATAAATAAGTTATACCAAGTATTGGCAGAATCTTGTATTTAAAAAAAAAATAAAAATTATTGTTCAATTTAATTTTCAAATATCTATTTTTGCCAATGGGTAGCACCACTTCTCAGGAAATTGGGTTACTAACCTGCAGATAGAATGAATATACTTGGACTCAAATTTGATTACGCACAGTAGGAAAATTAATGTAATTTTAGATTATCCCAATTTCCTGCTTTCTACGAGCATCAATATAAATAAAAATAATTGTTCTCTAAAGTTTATGTGATAAAGTCACCATGGACAAAACAGATGAAACCATTTTCAAGTCTGTTCTCTGAAGGAAAAAGCATTAAAATATGGGCGAGTTCCAAATCTCAACAGACTAATCAGTGATGAGTGATCAAGCCAATCAGTGTTGAGTTAATCAGACAAGTTTCTTGCTGATTGGTTCTGATCACTCATCACTGATTAGTCTGTTGAGATTTGGAACTTGCCCTATGTCTCGACCGAGTGACCTCGTGCTTTATTTCCATCTGAAAAATCACGTTTTATTCTGGATTTCAGATTTTTCGGAGATCTTTGCTCAACCTGTTGAAACTCATCATTCAAATCTGGCAGATTCCGTCAGATATGTCCGTGAACCCGTGATAGATTTGAAATGGCCTCCTAATATATCATGTAAGAGCTGACGGACTATTTGAAGTGAGCAATGACCAACCAATTACAAGAAAATCAGTGCTGATGGCCACCTGAGCTAGGAGGCAACCTGCAAACTGTGGCCACCTTAATATCCGCCCAACCATATTACGAGATTTTTAAACTGTGTAAAATGTCCATCTATGTTCCTTGGCCATGACATCTGATATTTAATTTCTGCACCTTATATGCAACATCTACTAGGTGGCTAGCAAATCGTATTTTGATCAGAAATGGCAGATCGGCTCTAGATTTTCTAACAGCTGAGCATTCTAAGGTGAAAAAATCCCGAAAACAGACATTAATTAGCGATTTTTTTTTCTTATATTTAATTAACAATGTGAAACTGTCATAAACTTTGATATTTAAATAAATTTGTAGCTAACTGTATCTGGTGGCCTTAATCTCAGCCGCTGAAAGATGGGCCACCTAGCACAGGTTTTCCTGTATAAAATATAGAATGATAATTGATAACCAACGTGATAACATATAGCATTTAGAAAAAAAACACATTTTGAACCGATTCTGATGCACTACAACGTAGATAATTTAGTGTTTCAAAGCTATAAAAATAATTTTATTTTTACAAATTTACTAATTTAAAGGGAAAATTATTCATTTATTTATGCACCTTGTATGCAACATCTACTGGGTGGCTAGCAAATCGTGTTTTGATCAGAAATGCAATTACTATTCCAAGCGGACCCACATTTAGTTTGATATATGCGGTGTATTGCGAAGATATATTAACCGCATTAATCAAGGGATTCCTGTATAGCACATAAACGCTACAAATAGACTGGGCTGTGCAATAATTACTGAAGGACATGACTAAGAATTATATCAAATAAAAATGTTATATTTGCATAAAACAAAGCACAGATATTAGAAATCGTAAATATATTCTATGTTTCAACATCGTGAAAATTCCAGCATGGAAAATATTCAAGATGATTATGAATAATCTATCAATTAGCTGATTTTCTGAATTTTATTGTTTATTATGCACATATAAAATTATCATTATTTCTGTAGAATCTCCTTGATTTTTTTGCTTCAATAAACTTTATATATACAGGGTGATTTAAAAAGATTGTGCCAAAATTTACAGATTGTAGAAGATAAAATTCTGACTGAGTAAAAAAGTCTAGTTATGTTTCTTGATTTGAGGCTCTGTTTAAAAGATATAACGCATGTAAGTTTTGTGAAGTCATTTCCGATTTAAGTCAAAAAATTATTTAAAAAATATGCTTATTTGCATTTTTTAAATCATTTATAAATTTTACCTAGTTAAAAACTATCCTAAAAAATTTAGAGCATTGAATACATATTGTTTATTAAATTACCGATCGAATATTTAAATCACGGTTCTTAGCCTTTTGATAACTCCAGACCCCCAATGGATTGTCCAATATGGTCCAATATCCTCTTCACTTGACTGTCGAAATATTCACCACCATTCCTTGTATTGGTTGCCAGTATGACTTCCAAATATATTTGAATAAAATAAATACCAGAACTCAGAGATCGAGTCACATACTCCAGCATTTGCTTCCTATACCCCAAGGAATATGAATACCCCAGAGAAGAGAACTTCTGATAAGAAAGAGTAAAAAATTCTAAGAAGTTTAAGAACTTCTAATTTAAATGAAACATAATTGTTTTAGGTTAGTTTTTTTTTGCATATTTTACACGTCCTTTCCAATCAGGAGAACACTAAGGGGGTGATGCCAGTTGCAACCACGGGCTGCACAATACCGGTGGAGGAGAGCCGGATAATGAATGACGGGGGTCTTTTGAAAGTTTTCGGGTCCAGAATCCCGAAAAAATCCGGGACCAGGCCGGGACGCGAACCCGGGTCCTCTAGTGTGGCACGCCAATGCATTACCACTCGGAAATCAGGCCTCCAGATTAGGTTAGTTAGATTAAGCCGCCATATGCTCATGGGATATTCTGTATCTGACACTTATAGAACCCATCACAGGCTGGCGAACACCCATGATTGGGTCAACCAGATGTTTGAAGAATGGAGTTCAACGAACCGAGCCCGGACCCCTCCTGAAAAACTGGAAGTGTGGGACCCGGATCTTCCAGGGTGCTAAGCCAAAGCTTTACCATGCTGAATCTGGCCGACCGTAATTGTTTTAAAAATGCAGCATTGAATATATTTATTTATTAATTTAATTTCTATAAAATCTTATTAATAGCATCAAATAATATAAGTAAAATATATTAGCAAAATAAAATTTTAAAAGATTAATAATGAAGCTTTATTATGGCAATTTATTATAATATTTACAAATTATTATAGCAACATTTACAAATTATTATTAGTTTACAATAATCATTAACAACAGAAAAATATTGCATTAGAAATTAAAATAATTACAAAATATAAAAAATTGTTTTATTAGCTTAGCAACAGCTGTTATAATTTAATTTGTTTTTTACAGTTGATGTAATGATAATTAAAATATAATTAATAAAATTTGAAACATGAAATAACATAACAAAATTTTACTATTAGTTCAACAATAAAAGTTTTACAAAAAACTTATTTTATTTGCTAGTTAGATTAACTGCTTATTGAAATAGTATAAAAGCTTTAATTAACAATTCAGTAATATAAAATAGTTAATTTACAAAAGAGATAAATAACAAACATTTCTTACTGTCAATCATAAAATATTAGTCTACAGTAAATTATATTATACATTTATCCTAATAATATCAATAAATTTATTAGTAAACAATAAGTATAAAAAATATTTGTTAAATGTTTAAAATAATTTCAATATACATTTATTATTATTTTTAGCATAATCATATTTACAAAAATATTTATTAAAAACACAAAAAAATTTTATACAATATTCACATTTTGTAAATGATTTTTCTGTTGTGGTAACTAGTATTTAAATCATTTTATACCTATTTAAGAAGTCTATTAAGCATTTATGTAAAAATATTTTCAGTTTGTTTTTTAAAATAATTTGCAATCATTAATAAGAATTATTTCTTTAAAAAAGTTAGTTATTATTAAAAAATTAAACTGAAATGAAAATATTGATTTATAAATTGTCTTTTATTATAGATGTTTAATAATATCCTTAAATTGAGAGAGAATAAAAGAGCACAGAATGAATATGTTATTTCAAAATATGATGTTATATGGATATGATTATTTTAAATGAGCTACTATTTAAAAATAAAGTAGCTAACATACAATAATGAAATGATAAAGAAATTAAAGTAAAGTAGTTCCCATTTTTATGATCTGATTCATTTCTGGAATGAGTTCGTTAAATAAGAATTCATAAACGAAGAATCAATTTCCTGTAGACATAATGCTAAAACATGGAAATTTTCAAAAAAAAATTTGATTATAATAAAATTAAGTAAAAGTCAACAAAATCAATAGTATTTGATTAAACAATGATTTATTTATCTAAATATAACCATTAAAATCAGGCAAATTATAATAATAAAGAAATTATTTGTGCCATATAAATGTTAAAGATTTTTTAATCTTCATTATTATTGAGAGATAAGTAGATGAGCTTTAATACAAATGAACTACTATCTTAGGCACAACCCTGAAATAAAAGTTATTTACAATAATATACTGATAAAACCAGAAGATGTTCTATCATCACTTCTAGGCCACCATTTTGAATTTTCTGATTTTAAAGTAGACAATGGAATTTCTACTACAAAACAAATTGAACTGTATCATTTAGCTATGTATGTAGGTTTAAATGCTTTTTTTTATAAATGTTTAGAATTTATTTATTGCAATTAATGTTCATATTTTAAAATTTTTTGATAATTCAGATTTGAAAAACTCATAAATCTGGAAACTTGTAAACCAAGAACTATCTGTATAGTATATTATTAAACATTTTCTAAATTTTTGAAAAATTTATCAAGCAAAATAAATTACTTATTTGAAGAATACTGACAAAATTTTGTTCAGCACAATTTTATAATCTTTTTTCCACATATATTTTTATTTTAATACAAATATCATGATTAATTATGTTTCATTCTATTTTATCTCTGTCTGAACTAATGAATGCATTAAATTTTGATGGAATTAATTTTTTTTTTATATATGACAATGTTAAATAAAATAATATTTTCATGAGGGGTATAAGATGATTTAAACATATTTAACATTTTTTATTATTTTAATAACATATAAATTATTATTAAAGATAATTACACATGAAGAATTTATTTTAATTAATTCAGCAATAATTAAATTGTTATTAATTAAATAATTATCTATATATATATAGAATTAATTTTGAAAGCATTATTAATGTTTGTTAACATATTTATCAGTCAATATATGCTAATGTTACAGATAAAGCAATTTTTATTAACAGTAACAAAATGAAAAATTATTACGGAACTATCTTTGAAGTTCGAATTTCCATTTTTAAATGGTATTTTTCTTTCAAAAGTAGATTTAAAATAAAATAGATTAGGTTAGTTAAGTCGCCAAATCTTCACGATTGATATTCTGTATCTGGCGGCATCCACTTATAGATCTCATTACATGCTCGCCACTCCCATGATGGGATCAACCGGATGGCTGAAGGATGGGGCTTAACGGGCCGCGCCGGAACCTTTCTGAAAAACTGGAGATGTGGGACTCGGATTTGAACTCGGCTCCAGCTGGTAAATCAAAGCTTTATTGGCGGCCGGATGGCCGAGGATAACGCATTGGCGTGCCACACTGGAGGACCCGGGTCTGGTCCCGGATTTTTTCGGGGTACTGGGCCCAGCCCGGTTATCCCCGTCCTTCACCATCCGGCTCCTTCCACGGGTATGGGTGCAGCCCGACACTGGAGGATCCGGTTTTGCGTCCCGGGTCTGGTCCCGGTTTTTTCGAGGTACTGGGCCCGGCCCGGTGATCCTCGTCCTTCAATAGCCGGCTCCTTCCACGGGTGTGGGTGCAGCCCACGGTTGGAACTGGCCCCGCTCCTTTATAATCTCCCTGATTGGAAAGGGGCGTAAAATAAGCAAAAAGAAAAAATCAAAGCTTTATTAGGTGGCCATCCAGCTGACCCAGTTTTTCAGAAATGTTGCGGGCCCCCCCTTAATAATCTCCCTGATTGGAAAGGGGCGTAAAATATGCAAAAAAAAGATCAAAGCTTTATTAGGTGGCCTCCCAGCCGACCCAGTTTTTCAGGGATGTTGCGGGCCCGGCTCATAGTACACCATCCTTCAACCTCACGGTTGACCCTATCATAAGTATTGGCCAGCCTGTGATAGACTACAAATGGATGCCCCTAGAAAAAGTATTGTACTGCATAGTCGATCGCATGACCGGATAGCAGCATGGTTAAGCGTTCGATTATCATGTGAAGAATCTACATCTTACATCTCTAAAATTTTTTTTAGAAGGGTCCGGCATGTTTCGTTGAATCCCATCTTTCTGTCGACGATTGAGTCCATCGTGAATATGGGCGGCCTGTAGTGGGCATTGTGTTCGATTATCATGTGGAGAATCTACATCTTACATCTCTAAAATTTTTTCTAGAAGGGTCCCGCATGTTTCGTTGAATCCCATCTTTCAGTCGACGATTGAGTCCATAGCGAATATGAACGGTCTGTAGTGGGCTCTGTAGTGGGCATTGTAATGTCTCCGTGAATTGGCTTATTAACCTCTGGTTGGAAAGCAAGAAAAAAATGAAAGATGCTCTTGTTTGATGTGAAACATAAGATGCATCAATCTCGAGCATGGATCGTTAATTCTTATACTCCATTATCGGTATATCACGCGGTTCTGATTAAACCATTACAGACAGTCGGCCGGATTAGCCGCCTGGAAACGCTTCGGCTGTCCACTCTGGAGGACCCTGGTTCGGGTCTTGGGTCGCACCCCTTGAAAATATTTATCATGGGGTCCGGGCCCGTCCTGTCGGTCCTTGTCCTCCACAATCCGGCTGACCCCTCCGCATTGGTGGGCAGCCTGTGGAAGAACTTGTTTCGCTTGTCACTTAGTATTTTCCCTGAATAGAAAGTGGTGTCATTTGTTAACAAAAAAGAAATGCCATTACAGATATATAAGCGGCCTTCCGCCCCATATTCCTTGAACCACAGATTCTGCTGCATAAACTTTATTTTTCATGTAGTTACAGAACATTTTAAAAATGTATTAATTATCATTTTGTTTTTGGAATCAATAGTAAATAATAATAATTATTTATAACTGAAATATTTCTAATATTTAAAATCAGATTTTTTTAGTTTGGGACATGATGTTTAGCTTATGAAAGAAATCATCACGCAGCGTAATCATGTGGAGTTCGAGAAATTTGTTGAAAGTTGGAAAATATAGTAAGGTATATAAGCAATTGTGTAGATTGTTGGATATATATAAAATTTTCACTCCATTAGAAATTTATAATTTAATGAGAGTGTGAATATATATTTAAATATGCATTCTTCGGAGATTTATTATTAAAATCACTTACCATGAACTCAAAATTTATATTTATGATTGATGATTTTAAAGCATATATTATATTAAAAATAAAACAAGCCTAATCTTATAATATCATATCAAATATAAGTTTTATAGCAATAGTAATTTGGTAACTGTTCGTAATTATTTGAAGATTCCATCTTTCTTGCTACATGATTGAATTTTAAAGAAAAATCTGATTTATAAATATTATTAATTTTTGATTTGATATTTTGGTTTGCAAGTCACGAAATCATGTGTTTATTTTTTGTTTTGCAACTAATATGAAATCTGATCATTTTTCATTCGTGTATTAGACAAAATGTGGAATCAGTCTCGAAAACTAATTAAGTTAAGTAACTTAATGATCTACCGAAATACTTGTGTATTCCCATGTAGTTTTCGACATAGTAACTTTTGGGATAATCTGTATATTTTATCAAAATACGATTCCAAAATTTATTAGAATAATAACACAATATTTATTTAACAATAATTAAATAGGTTAAATCAATATATGTTATAAAATAGGATGGAAAAAATGACTATTAGAACTTAGACTGAAATTTCTTTGTACACACACATTTTATCCCATCATTTCACAAGTCCTCAAAAGTTGGCAGCAAAGATTTCTGGCTGTTTCTACAGCTGAGTGACATTATTTGACAATGTCTTCATCATCATCAAAATGGCAACTACCTAGCTGATTTTTTGGGACCCAAAAAGATGGAAATTACTGGAAACTAAGTCAGGACTATAAAGTGGATGTTCTGACCAATTTCATTTGAAGATTTTCAACAGTTCCTGCATTGTTCTGGTTATGTGAAGGTGGGCATTGCAATCCTGGAGAATCATACAGAATGCATTCAGAAAACCAGATATTTTCAGTGAATGAACTATTGAAGTTTCTGCAAGAAGGTATCGTATGAGATGGCATTGACAGTTTTTCCGTGAGGCTTGAATTCCACCAATATGATACTGTATGAGTCCAAAAAATGATCAGCATCTTCTGATGGGATCATCTTAAACTTTTCCATGGGGAGGAGAATGAAATGTGCTTGCATTCTATTCCAACCAGAATCAAAGCATGTTTTCATTCTATGGAGACATGTTTTGATTCTTGTTGAAAGTAACAGACCCATAATTTGTCTCCTGTATTGATTCTTGTGATGAAGTCATTCCCCTCTGCATAATATTGCATGAGATGTTGTATGCATAAGCTCATTCTGTTCATTTTCTATTTATCACACAACTGGCATGGAACCTATGATATGCAGACTTTATGGAATTTTAACTGTTTGTGCATGATGTTATAGGCAGTTCCATGAGAGCAACCCACACTACCAGCTATTCCATCTATTAATGAACATAAGTCAGCATGGATCATAATCTCCACAACACTGTACTGTTGCCTCTGTTGTAACCTCTACATGATGATCTTATAATTATAATTATCATTTATATTTCTTCTTCATCCATTCTTGAAATGCTGGATCAATATACACAGCTGAATATGACCAAAATATCGTTGAAAACATTTTGAATTGAATATAAACAAACTTCTGCTACATAGTGCTTTGCTTATATTCTCCTATTCATATTGAAGATAGCAGTTATATATGTCATATACACACAGCTTTTCTTGACATATATTTTTCATCATAAACTGGAAGCATTTTATGAACGTCTTCTGTGGACAAACTTTTGGCCCATAGAAAATGCACGTTGTTCTTGTGTATACTTATGCAAAATAGTCTCCATGTTAAACTGACTGCAGTTGACTAATCATGATATGCAGAGATATAGTATTAGTTCTGATTTCTCACCCACCGGTGCTGCTATCTACTAGCACAAATACATGCTGAATTTTCAATAGTTTTTAGTTTATGCAGATCTGTGACTTACATATTGACTTATCTACATATTTAAATAACTGAATTTATAACCTTTAACCTTTACACTTATTCCCCCTTTATATAGTTTTTTAATCATTAACTATTATTATTATTATCTTTTATTTTAAATGATTATATTAAAATTATTTATGATAAACTCTAAATTCGTATAATATTTTAATAATAATTGATATGTTGATATCATATACACTTTATATTAATTTGTCTATACACTTTGATTAGTGTATAGACAAATTAATATAATTTAGATTGGGTGGGCAAACTGCAGCCGCAGGCCGCATGCGGTCTTCCAATTAATAGCTATAATGCCAAAAATTTCATTGATAAATAAAATCAATTCAAAAAAATATCAAATCTGTTCCATATCTCAGTAATATAGTTCATGTAATTTCTAGAAAAGCAATAAATAATAATTCATTTGGTAAACTGTAGATATTATTACAGTGTCATATATCTTATAAAAAATAGATTTGATTAACCATTAACTAGAATAAACATAAGAAATCGCTTGCAAAATACATTCAAAATCGTTTTGTCAGTCATTCATTAAGAAATCGCTTGCAAAATATATTCAAAATCAAATAAAATTGTTTTGTCAATCATTCAACTCAATACTTTTTATAATTAAACAGTGTTTGTATTTAATATTTGTACAATTTCCTAAACAGATGTGTTTTTAATTATTGTTTGAAATTTAAAATGATTAATTTATAATTTTAATATATAATTTAAAAGAATTTCGATCCTGCCAAGCTTCTCTGAAAATGGTGTTTCACTTTTTTCAGACTACTGGCATTATTCAAACTCATGATTCATATAACAGCAAATGAAAAGCTGATCTACTAAGAAAATTGGCTTAATTTTAGCATGTCACCCTTTTATAATATCTTAGTCAACAAATGCACCCCTTAAGATCTTTATATTTTGGCTACATAATTTTCTAAGAGAATTTTATCACCTCAGACAGTTATTAGGTGAAGGCGGGATTTTGGGAGTTTTTTGCTATTTTGTTCTATGCCACTTTCCAATCAGGTAGATTACTAAAGAGCAGGATCACTTTCAACCACAGGCAGGCCCGGATTTACCTATAGGATGACTAGGCAGTGCCCTAGGGCCCCGTAAATTTGAAATGATTAAATTATAATTTTAATATATAATTTAAAAGAATTTCGACCCTGCCCAGCTTCTCTGAAAATGTGGTTTAAATTTTTTTCGGACTGCTGGAATTATTCAAACTCATGATTCATATAACAGCAAATGAAAGCTGATCTACTAAGAAAATTGCCTTAATTTTAACGTCACCCTTTTATAATATTTTAGTCAACAAATGCACCCATTAAGATCATTCTATTTTAGCTACATAATTTTTTAAGAGAATTTTATCATCTAAGAAAATTGGCTTAATTTTAACGTCACCCTTTTATAATATCTTAGTCAACAAATGTACCCATTAAGATCATTCTATTTTAGGTACATAATTTTCTCACAGAATTTTTTCACCTGAGACAGTTATTAAGTGAAGGTGGGATTTTAAGAGTATTTTTTAACTATTTTGTTTTACGCTGCTTTCCAATCAGGGAGATTACTAAAGAGCAGGATCACTTCCAACCACGGGCTACACCCACACCCATAGAGGGGGTTTAGATGGTAAAGGATGGAGATCGCTGGGAAAGAGTAGATTACTAAAGAGCAGGATCACTTCCAACCACGGGCTACACCCACACCCATAGAGGGGGTCCAGATGGCAAAGGATAGAGATCGCTGGGAAAGTGCGGCCCTAGACTATATTTCATTGACGCAATTTGGCTCTTTCTCACAAAAGTTTGCGCACTCCTGATTCTAGTCTTTCAGACAGCGAAGAATGATAAAATTAACTGAAAAGATCCAAGAGTAAGACCCCTAATCTAAGAAAATTAAGATTATTAAAAACAACAAAGCCGATTTAAAGTAATTTTTCAGACAGCGAAGAATGATAAAATTAACTGAAAAGATCCAAGAGTAAGACCCCTAATCTGAGAAAATTAAGATTATTAAAAGCAACAAAGTCGATTTAAACTAATATCGTTTTCTATATATCTGAATATGCTGCAATTGGCTTTTCATAATTATTGTTTGACTATATCGGAAAACTGAAAGCAATATTGTTTACTTTTAATTAACTTCAAGGAAGGTATTCTTTGAAATCCGATAATTCTATATAGTTTTCGAATATGAAACAAACATAATAGAATTTAAAGATTACTAAGAACAATTTTCTTTATTTACGTTTGCTGTAGAAGGTCGATAATTCTATATAGTTTTCGAATATGAAACAAATATAATAGACTTTAAAGATTACTAAGAATAATTTTCTTTATTTACGTTTGCTGTAAAAGGTTAATATTAAATATCAATCAAAGAATTTTATTAATACAAATGAAAGCTGATCTACTAAGAAAATTGGCTTAATTTTAACGTCACCCTTTTATAATACCTTAGTCAACAAATGCACCCCTTAAGATCATTCTATTTTAGCTACATAATTTTCTAAGAGAATTTTATCACCTCAGACAGTTATTAAGTGAAGGTGGGATTTTGGGAGTATTTTTTAACTATTTTGTTTTACGCTGCTTTCCAATCAGGGAGATTACTAAAGAGCAGGATCACTTCCAACCATGGGCTACACCCACACCCACAGAGGGGGGTCCAGATGGTAAAGGATAGAGATCGCTGGGAAAGAGCGGCCCTAGACTATATTTCATTGACGCAATTTGGCTCTTTCTCCCAAAAGTTTGCGCACTCCTGATTCTAAAGTCTTTCAGACAGCGAAGAATGATAAAATTAACTGAAAAGACTCAAGAGTAAGACCCTAATCTGAGAAAATTAAGTTTATTAAAGGAACAAAGTCGATTTAAACTAATATCGTTTTCTATATATCTGAATATGCTGCAATTGGCTTTTCATAATTATTGTTTGACTATATCGGAAAACTGAAAGCAATATTGTTTACTTTTAATTAACTTCAAGGAAGGTATTCTTTGAAATCCGATAATTCTATATAGTTTTCGAATATGAAACAAATATAATAGACTTTAAAGATTACTAAAAATAATTTTCTTTATTTACGTTTGCTGTAAAAGGTTAATATTAAATATCAATCAAAGAATTTTATTAATTAAATCTACTGATCAATGAAATCTATTAGTAATATTCAATCGAAAATGTTTCTATATGTAGCATTTGATTTAACAAGTAAGTTTAAATTTATTGCTGCTTTGTATCGATCGGTTTATAGCTACACATATCGATTATTTAAGACGGAATGATTCGTTTTGTATTTCAAAAGTAAAATATATGTAAATTTCTGTTATGAAAAATCTTCATCTATTTCCGGAAATCGTATATAAAATTATACCTATATGTTAACATTGTTACGAATAATGTCATTTATCGTGAAATATTATTAATTATTAATTATCGTGAAATATTATATAATTAGATGTAGCTGATTTGAATTTTTAGGGGCCCTAAAGCCTTGCTCGTCCTAGGGCCCCAAAAATGCAAATCCGGAGGCTACACCCACACCCGTGGAGGGGGTCCAGATGGTAAAGGATAGGGATCGCTGGGAAAGTGCGGCCCTAGACTATATTTCATTGAAGCAATATGGCCCTTTCTCCCAAAAGTTTGCCCACCCCTGATTTAGATTATGGAATTTCCTGTATACTGGGTGAACTATTTAAATAAAAATGATTAAATTGCAAAAGTTTACGATGTGACAAAATTTATGAAACTTTTTAGGGCCTGTTTAATGAACAGATTGTAAGAAAAATCACATTAAAATAGAAATTAACTGAATGGATTGCATGCTAAAACTTCCATCTGAGAAACTGCATTTTATTCTGGATTCCAGATTTTCCAGATAAAGCAACTGGATTCAGCTTATTGAAACTCATCCTTCAATCTTAGTGGACCCATTAAGTGTGCCTTTAATTATGTAGTAGATTCAGAAATGACCACCATATTATTTGATATAAAATTTAACAGCATAATTGAATTAATCAACCATCCAGTTCAAAAGTTTATTATAGTTATGATGTTGAATAATGGGGCAAATACTTCTATGATAGATTAATGCAAATATAAAGTATGGCATGTATGCCACTTCTGCCATGCCAGATGTTTTTTGCAGCACATCAGTATTTAGTCAAAAATAAACATAAATTTTAAAATAACTTTTAAAAAATCTTATACTGAACTATTAAAACTAAAAGAAATAAATATGTTTTTAATAATCAGCTAACATCTATATATTATCTTCAAATTATCCATAGGTAACAATTGTCATTAGTATTGTAAGCCAAAGTTTTCCAGTCCATGAGTTATTTTTTATACAAACAATTGGAAATGAAAAAATTACATAAACAAACACAGCCAAGCCTCCTCAGGCAGACAAAGTCTATATTAAATGTTTCTATGATTATTTTCCAATTAAAGCTATGGTACCACCACCATAGTGGCACTATAGCTTTAATTCAAAAATAATTGTAGAAACATTTAATATAGACTGTGTCTGCCAGGGGAGGTTTGGCTGTGTTGGTTTATGTAATTTTAAATGGTTAATCCTCTGATTAGTGTTGATTTTTTTTTGTCAGCAGATGACGCCACACTCCATTCAGGTAGAATACTATGTGTCGGGGTGAAAAGAGGTCTGTGGAAGGGCAAAAGCCCTTCCACAGACTGCCCACCTCTGTGGAGGGGCAGCCGGATTGTGGAGGATGGGGATCGATGGGCCGGGCCCAGACCCTATGATAAATATTTTCAAGGGGTGGGACCTGAGTCGAACCTGGGTCCTCCTGAGTGGAAAGCCTAAGCGTTTCCACGCAGCCAATCCAGCTGACAATTAATGTTGATTAGAGTGTGTTATTCCATTGCTTATAAAAAGTAAAAACTCATGGAGTAGAAAACTTTGCCTCACTACATTTACAAATTATGATGTTGATTATTTATCTTACTTTTTAAAAAATATCGTTTTCATTGTCAGGCCCGGGACTTATCAGCCGGCCCTCGTATACTAACTTGTAAGATAAAATTATCTTTTTTTTCAAATTTAAGAGGAAAACTGTACTATATTTATTGTAAATTAAGAATATAAAAATTGTATTAACATGAATGCAAAGCAAAATTTTTTAGGAATAATCAACAAAAAAAATCATATTTATTTAAATTTCTAAAATTTCCTTTATAAAGTGCTTTTATAATTTGCAGTATACAATTTTAATCTGCCATAATTAAATAATATGTGGATAAATTTCATATTTTTATTTATATAACAAACACAAGTTTTTTTAGTTGTTTTTGTGTATTGTGCCATTAATTATCAAAAAGTAATTATGATAATTTGATCTCATGATGTCGCACATATTCATCATTAAATTTATTTATTTGGCATTCATACAATTAAATTTGACCAATACTGGATTAATGTATAGTTTAACTGTTGAAGGACGTTTAATTGAATAATTAAACTGGTTTGCTGATACTCATCATGATTGAAATCTTATTGTTGTTATTAATACAAGAAAACACAATATATGATGAAGCAAAATAAATGACTTTTTAATGCTATAAAATGTTAACAAAGTTATTCAAAATTAAGCACTTTCAATCTCAAATCATAGAGATGATCATCAAGTTGTATGATGAGTTAGAACAATAACAATCTGATGATGATTTCTATGATTTAAGATTGAAAGTAAGATCCTAAGTCCTATTTGTAGAGTATTTTTTATTTTTTTTTTTGATTTAAAGGAAAAATTGAGAAAAAGAAAATAAAACTAAATTTTTGCAAATTTCCTATTTGCAGAGTTTTAAAATATTTCAAATTATATACTTAGAAGTGCATCAAAAATCAGTTCAAAATGTAGTTTTCTCAATATTGTATGTTACTACTTATCTTTTTATAATTTCTAATTGGTTGATTCAAGTATTCTATCAGATCTTATATGGGCTATTATGGCAGTCATTTACAATGGCACCCTTGATGGGATTTGTTATTGTACTGAAAGATTGGTTTTAACAGGCCAAGCTCAGAATCTTTGAAAAACTAAAATCTAGAATAAAATGCAGATTCTCAGATGGAAGGTTTGCATTCAGCATTTGGCTGACTCACATTTTAATATTGTTTTTTTCCGTGATCTGTTTCTTCAGTGATCAGACTGAAAATGAAGAGTGTGATCCCAAAACACGTTCAGTTCATTTTTGTCATTTTTTTATTTGATGCAAATACATACTCCTATTGAGGTCTTCTATCTTATTAAAGACCAACCCATGGCCAAAACTGCACTAATCGATGTGTACGGGGCACTCGAATCCCGCTTTGCTTTTGAAAACTTGCTCAGTCCAGAGAACAGTAACTATGAAAACACGCTCAGTCCTTTGTGCATGAGCAGAGCGTTTTTGTAATCCTGCCAGCAAGTCAGTAAAAAAAACAAACTGATATTACTGTTGGAAATAAAGTTGTTGTGGGAATTTTTGTCAAGTTTATTAAAGGTAAAATTGTTATATTGGTTATTAATTTTCATGTTAGAAGCTCTTGAAATGAAATCGTAACATTAAAAATTTAAGTTTCTTGGGACTCTCATCTATTGTTAAAAGGAAAGTTATTTTTCTGAATTTTAGTATTTCCTAATTTGGAATGATTAAATACATATTCTGGGGTCTTTCCCATGAGTATAGTGTATTCATGGAGAAGGCATCAGAACTTCCCCATGAAGTAATAAAAGTAAATGTTTGAATTTCTCCAAGAATATGTACTGGTACATTTTTGGCCTACCTGCGATCTGTGGCATGAGAACAATAGATAATGAGACTTTTCAGACAAAAGGACAGAGATTTCGAGTAAGAGTAACATTTATAACAGTATTTTTGGCGTTTAGCAATAATCCGCGAATAAGTGCGAAAGTTCCGCGAAAATCGAATCTGTGGTACAAATAAATTTCCGGAAATAACTGATATGTAAATAGGGAATCTTTGAATACCGAGAATCAACTATATTTTAATACTTAAATCAAAATAAATTTAGTTTTTTCCTTTAATGAAGTATGAGTATAATTGAAAACACGTTCAGTCCTTGGACTTAGCGAGTTTCTATTAACACCATCATATTTAGTCATTGTGTATTTAAAAACTTATGATGACTGATTTCAAGATTTTACTGAGAACTGCATTTATATGAATTAGAAACAGATATCTGATAATAGATAATCATTCACATGAGAAATACTTTCTCAATTCATATTTTGCTTCTCCTGAAAATTAACAAAAATGGACTTAACGTGTTTTCAGATCACTCTCTTCAAATGGTTTCATGTTTTGCCACATCACAACTTTCACAATAAATCTTTATTTAAATTAGTGTGCCTAGGGAGTAGGAAATTGACATAAATTAATAAAATAACATTAATTTTCCTATTATGCATAATCAAAGTAGACATCATATATATGCTTTGTTACTGATTTCAAACATTAAATGAAAACAGTTTCAAATGTACATATTTTAATAGTTTCCTTAGAAAAGTATTTCTCTGTGCTCAATGGAGTCCTGGGCTTCTTGATATCCTTCAATAGCATATTGAGATGCACTGATTTGTGAATAGTTATTTGTTTTTTATTCCAATAGTTTTAGTGTTATAAATTGAAATATAATATCAGTATATATTACAAATGCTGTTATTTTTAGTGAAATTATTATTATTAAATATGAGAGGAATCAAAGTCCTTCAATCAGATAATGATTCTGATTCAAACTTTATATGAATATAATTGAAATTGGTAAATTTTTTAAAAGGATTAAAGAAAAATTTCAATGTCAGTCAGGAATTTTTAGATTATAAGTTTATAAAGTCTATCATGTACTTGTCAAGTTGTGTTTATTATAGTTGTAATTTGTTATTTATAGTGATATGTACAATGTTATGTTTTTCTATCAATTTTAAAGAAATATTGGACTTACATACTAAATATGGTTATCACTTATTCCCAATTTCCTCTAACACTTTTAGATTCTGAATGTCATTTATTCGTGCACCATTGATTTGATTATTGTTTTCTTAACTTGTAATTTAGCCATCTGATAAGTTATACTGAATTTGATTGAAGTTGAAGATGCCATTTAATGATTCAAAATATTTCTATTCTAATTATTTAAATTTTTTATAATATTTTCATTTTCTAAATAATTGGATGTTCTTTTCTGTATTTACTATATTCGGTTTTTATCTGTTGACAATATAAATAGTCCTCAACTTACAACAAGGCTCGGTTTTGAATTGCTATCATAAGTCAGATCGATTGGAAGTTGGAAATGCCCAAAATTTGTGGATTTCTCACTTCTAATATTTACTGGGACACTATACATTATCTTAATAAACATAAAGAACACAAAGCTGCTAGAATCAGACACAAAAAAGGACACTTTCTGTACTTTCTAGCATTGGGTCTAGGACTCAAACTCATTGAATTGCATTTATCAATCACAGAATTAATGGATTTCATTACTGACATAAGTACAAATGATTATAAGTTGAGGACTATCTATACATTTTTAACTTTATGTTATAATAATTTTATATATATTGTATGGAACTGACAAATATTAGTTTTTGTTTGATGATGATATTTTATTTTTTATATTATTCAATGAAAAATAATATTTAGCAGTTCCATATATTTATAAGTAATATTTACAAACTATTCGTGAATACTAGATTATGTTTAACACTAAATAAAAATGATGCACATTTTTGACATTACACTACATAAACATTTTTTTTTTTAGTGATTTACGATTTAAGAAATATTTTTAATAATTTCTGTAATTTATACTGCCTTATTATCATAATTTATTATAAAATAAAATGTTGTAGATAGTTATGAAGCTTCTTCTATACTGCTTTTTTTGGAGTATAATTATCAAAGAGTATACAGCACTAATAAGCAGTCCTAAAACACACAAACACTTTATTTATGAGAAATGTTTTTGGCAAATTAATGCCATCTTTAGCTCGTACAGAATAAAGTAATTGATTATTCTTTATCCTATTGCATGAGCTGAAGATGGCATTAATTTGCCAAAAACATTACTTGTAAATAAAGTGTTTTGTGTTTTAGGACTACTTATTGGTGCTGTATAGTCTTTGATAATTGTTGTAGATAGATTTTTAATTTTGAATAATATATATGATACCATATATAATTTATATGTAACACTGTTTATTACTATTTATTAAAAACTCCTATTCTTTAGAAATATTCTTGATAGATACACAGCTCCTGTAACGGAATTATGTTTATTTTTTAAACATTTTTGACCTTACTATGAGATCCTCATCAGTATATGTATATATGTTAAAAATAAAAATATTTCCTGTTACAAGAGCTATGTATCCATTAAGAATGTTGTATGTAACATTTCTTGAATTGTAAATGCCACTAATACTTTTAGTGCCTTATATTTTTTATTTAATGATAACCTCTGGTAGTTTAAGACAAATTCAAAAGTTTATTATCTAACTTCATTAAAACTTTATTTATCTAAAATTCTTATTTTGATTAGCAATCACATATCACATTCAAATATGAAATTTGATGAATTAGTGAAAAATTTTCTCGGCATCATTTAATTAAACATTTGGATTGATATGGAAATTTATTTTACATCAAATAATAATACATATTAATTATTTTCATAAATACAGTAGTAGAAAAAACTACTTAGAAGAATTGAAGAGTGTGATCCCAAAATACATTCAATCCGTTTTGATCTTTTTTTATTTCATGAAATAAATGATCAAACACACTCAAATCAACACTAATCAGGGGTTTAACCCAATAGATTATTAATTCAACAGATGGTAGCACCATAGCTTTGATTCAAATAATCATTGAAAATTTAATATAGACTTTGTCTGCCAGGGGAAGTTTGGCTGTGTTGGTTTATGTAATTTTTAAATGATCAAAATGGATTGAATACATTTTGGGTTCACACTCTTCAGTTACTGATTACAATTCTTCATGAAGCTTACAAATTGTTGGAACTTGTTTCTTTTCAGCAAATAACTTATTAATTATCCTTTTTAATAAGCTTTGTCAAATTCAGTTCTTGAAAATGGACTGAATGCATTTTGCGATCACACTCTTCAATTATACTTATATTAGTTGATGACATTGTAAGTTGAAGACTATCTATATTTTTAATTTAGTTTTATAATTAAATTTTTATTATTGTATTTGTGAGATCTTGAGGTTTTTTAGTGAATGAATGGTTTATTTAATAAATTTAATAATTAGGTATATGGAATTCATAGTGATTAACTTAGATCGAAATAAATTCTCCCAACTGATCCATATATCAGAAAATCTGTGATTAATCAGACTAAATTGGATAACCCATAATTGTTAGTGGATATTTAATAATAATAGTATTGTTCAATAGGTTATATGACTGCCTATTAAAGCATTAGAAATTATTTTAAATTAATTATATTCCCCTTCAAAGAAAAACTATTACTATTACTACTACTGCTGCTAATATATGAAATTACTGTCCGACCAGCTTAGCCACAACCAACGACACAAGTATGTGTGTGCTAACTGAATGAGTCCAGTGACAAAATAGGGATGACAGCTTTGCACATGGATGTTTTCAAACACAATACAACTGAAGTTGAATGGAACTTTATTGTAACATTGAATGCTGTAGGGATGACAGCTTTGCACATGGATGTTTTCAAACACAAGATAACTGAAGTTGAATGGAACTTTATTGTAACATTGAATGCTAAATGATTAGTTTTGATGTTGGAAATAGTATATTTAGCAGAACTTAATATAATATTAATTCAATAATTCCCACCTGTCATTATACTGACTGTGACTCTCCCTTTCATGTTTGGACTTATCCATCTTAGCTATGCATGGCTTTTGTGGACAGACAAGACTCATGATGAATTCAATATTATGATATCAAAATTAATTGGGATATTCATACTGATAAAATTAATTGAATAAAAAGTTTTTTATTTAATTATACTATAATTTTTCTTGTTTCTCATTTATTTTCTTTCATTAACTCTTTCCAGAGAAACGTTTCTGGCTACACTATAACCATTTTCAACTTAAGCACTTTTTACATTTTTTAGAATTCATAGAATTTTTTGAATTCTAAAAAATGTAAAAAGTGCTTGAGTTGAAAATAACTATAGTATAGCTGAAAACGTTCCTCTGAAAAGAATTTTTAGTAAATAAAAAGTTTTTTGGACTGCTAGTTAGTGCTGTCGTTTGATCTTTAACCACTATATTACTTGAGAAAGCAGTACACTTTTGATATTTTTTTTCTAATTATTTGTTTGGTTAGATGTCTATTTCAAGTCAAGTCATCCCAAGTTATGATTACTTATCACTATGATGCAATCTGTAAGCTTTGTAATTGATCAATGCAGTTATTATACATAAAAATCTTATGTATAATGATCTAATATGCTTGCGATATCCTGTGAAGATGAGGATATTAAGGTGGCAGAAAGGGAAAAAAAAAAAAAAACTTTTACCATGAGATATGACTGCTTGGCGGCCATCTTGATAATGAGGTTATGTCTAGCCCGAGATATGGTGAATACGTATATAATTGTTTTGGGATAAAATGATGTTGTTTTGTTTATAATTATGATGAGAAAGAATTTTTAAAGTTAATTAAAACAATAAGAAACTTTTATTATTTAAAATTGTATTACAATTAATTGAATGGTGTCGTCTTTATGCAAAGTAGCATGGACTTAAAAGCTAATAGTTACGTCAAGGTGAACGTCGTCCGTTGGAACTTTTGGTGTGAGCTCTTTTGTCGTGCTGGTCCATTGTCACTTCTTCGTTGTCCGGCGTCATAGAATTTTTTGAATTCTAAAAAATGTAAAAAGTGCTTGAGTTGAAAATAACTATAGTATAGCTGAAAACGTTCCTCTGAAAAGAATTTTTAGTAAATAAAAAGTTTTTTGGACTGCTAGTTAGTGCTATCGTTTGATCTTTAACCACTATATTACTTGAGAAAGCAGTACACTTTTGATATTTTTTTTCTAATTATTTGTTTGGTTAGATGTCTATTTCAAGTCAAGTCATCCCAAGTTATGATTACTTATCACTATGATGCAATCTGTAAGCTTTGTAATTGATCAATGCAGTTATTATACATAAAAATCTTATGTATAATGATCTAATATGCTTGCGATATCCATTTTATACCTTTGGATCCGCCGGAGACATCGGGGCAGGGGACGGGGTCGAACTTGTCAGGACAGGGTCCTGATATCCATTTTATACCTTTATAATTGTAAAATTTAATACACATCTATATTATGCTAAAATGAAAAAATTATAGTAGAAATTGATAAATATATGGTATTTTTAACTTACAAACACATTAATTTAAGACTTAAATGATTCAAATTGAACTCTCTCATAAGTTGAGAACAGTCTATATTAAAAAATATTGTATTGCATTTAAAAACAATTTGCCTGCCTGTATATGAAATTGCCCTATTCTGCTATAAAATTATTGCACTAAAATTTGTGCATGGCTTAAGATGATGTAGATATAGATATTTCCTTTTTATTTTTATAAAAAGTAAAAAAATTTAATAATATTATAATGAATAAATATAAAAAGAATTAATTCCTTAAATAAATTAGATTATAAATCATTAAGATAAACCATATAATATTTGGTTGTCCAGTATGTCTTTATTTGTGACAATGCTGTTTTAGTCAATTTTATACAAGGATAAATATTTGAAGAAAACAAAAACTGTTAACTTGAATTTTTGCTGTAGAGAATAAAATATATGTACAAAATACTGTAATAAAAAATTTTGTTTTATTAGATTTTTATTAATTTTATAATACATTTTTTTAAACAGATTTATTTACAACAACAAAAGTTACAGAATCAGATTATCAGATGGAGGCATTCAACACCATTAAATACCATAATAATGTTTGTTCCTCAACAAGAGGCATGGGTTGTGGAGAGAATGGGTAAATTTCATCATATAATGCAACCAGTAAGTATTTTTTTTTTTCTTCATTTTCAGGGTTGTGGAGAGAATGGGTAAATTTCATCATATAATGCAACCAGTAAGTATTTTTTTTTCTTCGTTTTCAAAAAAACTTGGTTCTAGTAAATTTATTCCATTTTCTAATAAAATAAAGCTGCTTAAAATAATTGTCAAATTAGCAAATAAGGAATATTCAGTTATTATGCAAACCAAACACATTCTATATTAAAATTATATATAAAACTTATGCAGATTTACACATCTGCATAAGTCCCCAACTTTATGCAGATGTGAAAATATTCAGTTATTATGCAAACCAAATACATTCTGTATTAAAATTATATATATATATAAAAATAGGTCTATGAATATTTGAAAATTACACAAATCTTTTTTCTCTTAATATAATAAGTTCCCAACTTTATGCAGATGTGTAAATCTCTTATTTTTGTTGAATTTCCATAAAATGCGAATGAAAAATTCATTAAACAATTTAAATTTTGAGAAAATATCACTTATGGCTTTAAATTTTCTTATTTATAGTATATCTATAGGCTTATAAAGTTTGTTTGACCATTCTGTTTGCTAATGCATCCATTTATATATATTGAATTTAACCTCTAATGAGAATAAACAAATTATTATATATATTATTAGATACAACCAGCCCTCGTTTTACATGGTAGATATGTTCCTGGTAAAATCATTTTAACCTCTAATGAGAATAAACAAATTATTATATATATTATTAGATACAACCAGCCCTTGATTTACACAGTAGATATGTTCCTGGAAAAATCACATACACTCAGCCCTCGATTTACAAGGTAGATACATTCCTGGAAAAATTGTGCAAACCGAAACCATTTACACAGTAGATACGTTCCTGGAAAAATTGTGCAAACCGAAACTGCTATAAACATGCAGAATTCATACAAAATAGAAGGATATGTTCAATTAAATTGTAAACCATGAGAATTCATACAAAATAGAAGGATATGTTCAATTAAACTGTAAACTGTGTAAATCTAATAGAAGGATATGTTCAATTAAACTGTAAACTAGATGCAGAATTCATACAAAATAAATATGTTCAATTAAACTGTAAACCAATCGATCTAAAGAAGATAAAGAAAAGTCGAGGATATGTTCTTTATAACTGCAAATCGATCTAAAGAAGATAATGAAAAGTTGAAGATATGTTCTTTATATCTGTGTAAAATGAGATATAAGAAGTAAAGTCGAGTATATGTTCTTTATAACCGTGTAAAATGAGATACCGATTAAAGGGAAAGATTGGATTCATTAATTTTAGAAACAATTTAATGCTTATACTTTTTCAGTTTATTTTTAAAAATTTAAACATTAATTAACATCGAATACGATACAAAAAAAAAAAAACAAATTAACAATATTCCATATAAATAAAAAGCATTTAAACATAAATAGGTGAGCTGCAAGCATGAGTTGAGTTTAGTTGAACTGTGAGAACATAAATAGGCGAGCTGCAAGCGTGAGTTGAATTTAGTTGAACTGCAAGACTTGGACAGTAAAAATTAATAGTAACTGATAAATTGTGAAAGCACAAGTGGACTAAGAAGAACTGTGAGTTATTCTGAATTAAAGACATAAATTAGTATTATGAGACTTAGACAGTAAAAGTTAATAGTGAGCGATAAATTGTGAAAGCGAAAGTGGAGGTAAAAGTTAATAGTGAGCGATAAATTGTGAAAGTGAAAGTGAACTAAGAAGAACTGTCTATTCTGAATTAAAGACATAAATTAGTGTTGTATGAGATAATTATCGGTTTTTGTATTGAATTTAGTTACAGTGAAACAAGATTATTTTATTTTGTGTGAAAATAAATGGGACTATACAAAATATAGCTGTATTCGCTCTTTATTAATCTCTACAAACTTGTAAACCCACAAAACATAACCATATGATATTCTTTTAATTATAAATGTGTATTTATAAATTTATTTATGCAAAATAATCAAAATAAAACAAAAAAAAAATTTTTGTTTTCATTTAAAAACCATGTAAATTGAGTATCGTGCAAATCTAGGGCTAGGTGTATAATGTTATAAATAGGTTATAAAAAATAGAAAACTTAAGAAACTATAAGAGACAATATTTTAGATTAAAAAAAAATCTACTATATGCAAATTATTAATTATATAAAAGATTATTTATTATATTTTTTAAATAGTTATTTTATCAACAATTATAAATATTTTTACAGGGATTAAATATTTTAATTCCAATTGTAGACAAAGTCAAATATGTACAAAGCTTGAAAGAAATAGCAATTGATATTCCAAAACAGTCTGCTATTACACTTGGTAAGTATTATGAATTATTTTCATTTGATAATTTTGATAGTGACTTTAACATTTTCATACCTTTTAATATGATATTTATTTTTTTATTTTGATATTTCTTGCTTTTATTTATATGAAAAATATCTATTTTCATTTAATATAAATAATAAATCAATTTGCATTATTATATAATACATTGGAATCTGCAATTTTATATATTGTTGTTGCAGATTATGAAGAATGATTATAAAATTATCAAAATTTTATTGAACTTCATACAATATTATATGATAAATGTAATAATGATGGCATCAAAATTTACAATTCTCTAGATATTTAATATATACTGTACTTGTTGATTGTCATTAAGTAAGTTCCCACTCTGTCTGTTCATAAGTCTGTTGAATTTTTTAAATATTTAAACTCTGCATTTGCAGAATAAATACAAAAAGTCATTTTGTTGTACAACATTGAAATCATTAATCAATAATTTGTTAAACTTTTATTTTGAGAATTAAAGAAAAAAACCAAATTAATCAGAATTGAAAACAAGAAATAATTGTGAACAAATTAGAATCGGATTTATTGATATTATTTTAATTTATAGATTTATTATGAATTTTAAAATAACCGAAAAAATTATCATTCCATTCGACACTTCTATATATAGATACCATCATTATCAGCCAAAAATATAAAATTAATGTAAAGAATTACATTAATTTTATATTTTTGGCTGATAATGATTATTAAATAAATTGACATATATTTTTGAAATAAAATACAGGAAAATAACAACTTATTTATATCAGATAGACAACTATATTATGACGAACAGTTATTTATTATAATAAAATAAACAGTTATTAGAATTAGATATTAAAAGGAACTATTACTGAATAATCCTAGCTGATAATGATTATTAAATAAATTGACATATATTTTTGAAATAAAATACAGGAAAATAATAACTTATTTATATCAGATAGACAACTATATTATGACAAGCAGTTATTTATTATAATAAAATAAACAGTTATTAGAATTAAATATTAAAAGGAACTATTACTAAATAATCCTGTAAGCAAAATAATAATATAATAAAATAAACCTAAATTTACTAGCCAAATTATATCCCTTAAAACTTTAACGGTAATTTTAATGATTTGAAAGAATTTAAACTAATTTTCTCGTAATTAGAATAATTATTATTTTATTAAATCAATGAATGGCGCCATCTATTATTTAATAATTAAACTAGAATTTTTAACTAAATTATCTGAAGAAAAAATCTGCCTCGACCTGGAATTGAACCAGGGATCTTTGGGTTAATGTCCTGTCATACAGCTAGACCACTGAGGCCAATGAAATCTAAAGAAAAAATCTGCCTCGACCTGGAATTGAACCAGGGATCTTTGGGTTAATGTCCCATCATACAACTAGACCACTGAGGCCAATGAGCGGATTGATTCTTCAGACAGTTATATTACTTTAGAATTCATTTTTGATTACGTCGGACTTTGCCGATTGATCTAAATTAATATAATTGTCTGAAGAATCAATCCACTTGTTGGCCTCGGTGCTCTAGCAGTACGACATTGGGATGTTAGCCCAAAGGTCCCTGGTTCGATCCTGGGCCGAGGCAAATTTTTTCTTCAGATAAATTAGTTAAAAATTCTAGTTTAATTATAAAATAATAGATGGTGCCACTCATTGATTTAATAAAATAATAATTATTCTAATTACGAAATGGCACTAAAATTAGTTTAAATATAATTCAAATGCTGAGGCAAATTTTTTCTTCAGATAAATTAGTTAAAAATTCTAGTTTAATTATAAAATAATAGATGGTGCCACTCATTGATTTAATAAAATAATAATTATTCTAATTACGAAATGGCACTAAAATTAGTTTAAATATAATTCAAATCATTAAAATTACTGTTAAAGTTTCAAGGGATATAATTTGGCTAGTAAAATTAGGTTTATTTGTAATAAATTCCCTTGACATTTGTATTATATAATAATATAACATCATGAAAGTGCAACCACCATATTTCTCCTAATCCTAGAAAATTTTGATTTAGAATTCTTATTAAAAAATTATTTTTTTTGACTTTAGCAAAATATCTCAATCCCAATTATTTGAATAAGTATATTTCAGTTGTTTACATTCACCTATTTAAGTTTCTGATTATAATTTTTACAATGTATACATTTTGTTTCAGTATGAATACAATATAGTATTTATTATTATTACTAATAATTTAAAATATTTATGTATTTTGAATAATGGTAGCCATATTTGTACTTACAGTATTGATGCAGACCATGATTTTTCATTCAGGGTTTTGTAGGCATTATTTTAAAATTCCATAAATATAGAATTAATTGAAATATTTTTTAAAGTCATATTAATAGAATTGTGATAAATCTATATTCTCATCAAATGCAATAAAATTGATTATTGTAGAATCCAATACTCAAGCTAAATAAAGAAAAAGCATCAATAAAAACATTTAGAGCTAAACATTTTTATGATTCAATTTGTTCAGACCTCTAAACCAATCCAATACTCAAGCTAAATAAAGAAAAAGCATCAATAAAAACATTTAGAGCTAAACATATTTGATTCAATTTGTCCAGACATCTAAACATACAAAATATATATGAAATGTATAAATGTAACTGATTTATCAACAATATACTACATTTAGCAAATGAACTATATTATTATAAATCGGGTCAGCAAACTTTTTTTGTAAAGGGCCAAATAGTAAATATTTTAATTTCTACGGGTCAAGGGGCATGCGCACAGATTTCTTTCTATAGATAGGCCTACTTAAATAGCAAGCAAAAAACAAATCTACTTTTGTCACTTTGACAGTGACATGCTGGATATAGATATGCACGGATCATAAAACTAGAACGATATAAATCGGGTCAGCAAACTTTTTTTGTAAAGGGCCAAATAGTAAATATTTTAATTTCCACGGGCCAAGGGGCACGCGCACAGATTTCTTTCTATAGATAGGCCTACTTAAATAATGCAAAAAACAAATCTACTTTTCTTTTCTCACTTTGACAGTGACATGTTGGATATAGATATGCATGGATCATAAAACTAGAACAATACAGAGAACTTTACAGATTCAGATAAAACAGCATGAGAAGAATAACAATACACGTGATATAAATACTGCCTAATTTGTAACTGCGATTGCATGGAGTAACAGCAGAGCCACTAAGAGTGTGCGAATGAGAAGCTACAGGAGCACCATATGTGGTCTTTCTCGAAATTCCGCAGTTTGATTGTCAGCTGTTATAGCGGATACTTTGAAATTATGATATAAATACTGCCTAATTTGTAACTGCGATTGCATGGAGTAACAGCAGAGCCACTAATAGTTTGCGAATGAGAAGCTACAGGAGCATAATGGTCTTTCTCGAAATTCCGCAGTTTGATGGTCAGCTGTTATAGCGGATACTTTGAAATTTAAAAAAAATTGAAATTGTAAAATTCATTCTTAGCTCACAGTCTGGACTTGGCCTGCAAGCCGTAGTTTGCCAACCTCTACTATAAATAATAATTTATTTTTAAACATTTTCTGACATTGTTAAGTAGTGATCAAAACAACAATAATAAAAGAACATGATTTAATATATGAATAACAAAATCCATAAAGAATAATATTCATTTATTATCTATTCTGAGATCCAGATTACTAAAATAAAACAAGCACTCAGGATATTACATACATTTAATAAATATAAACGTTTTTGTCCCAATAACTCAAGTCATCTTAGCAAAAGTGAAATGAATGGAATATACATTTAACTTCAAATTTTACAATTAACAAGTTCACTACTGTATTTTTTTCCTCTATGATAGAAAATTGTTCTGGTTATTGGGCCAAAAATATTTAAAATTATAAAATTGATCTATAGCATTATTGTATAATGCTTGTTTTAATTTATTTTAGTAGTAATATTCAATGAGATTTATCATTAAAGATTGCTTTTACATATATTGTTATGATTCTTTTATTTAATAATAATAAATTCAAAATATTATATAAATGAATTGTTCCCAACATTATTACTTGTAAATAATAATGGATAATAAAATTGTATTAATTATTTTATGATTAAGATGCTTATTAAATTATATGTTATAATATGGATGCTGCTAATTTAATTATTGTTATAATATGGATTCTGCTAATTTTATTTTTAACTTTTATAAAAAAAAAATAGATAATGTAACTCTAAATATTGATGGTGTATTATACTTACGAGTGGTAGAACCATACAAGGTAAGTTCCAGTATTTATAAGTTTATGATATTTGACTAAATATTTTAATAAAAATTATAAATAATATTTTGAAGTCAGAAATTATATAATTTTTATTACATTAAAGGCTAGCTATGGAGTTGAAGATCCAGAATTTGCTATAACACAATTGGCGCAAACAACTATGAGGTCGGAACTTGGCAAAATTACTTTAGATAGTGTCTTTAAAGAAAGAGAATCTCTAAATGTAGCAATTGTAGGTAAGTAATAATAATTAACGATTGCAATTTATTTGTAAATTATCTTTTATTCTAAAAATTTTCTGCTAAAAAAAGTTAGTTTAGTGATTAGACTGTTTTTTATCGGTTCTTGTGATTTGATCTAATACACTACATATGAGACATTATGTAAAATTGAGAATTGAAACAATACTTCACTTCTTAGTTTTTTAATCTGTTGATTAACAATTATAAAAAAGAGTTTTTGAAAAAATAAAATGTGGAAACATTTTATTTTTTCAAAAACTCATTGATAGCATTATCAATGAGTTTTCAATTATCAACTTCTTGATTAACAATTATAAAAAAGAGTTTTTGAAAAAATAAAATGTGGAAACATTTTATTTTCTCAAAGACATGCATTGATAGCATTATCTTTGCTTTCTCCAAATTTTTCCAATTACTAATAATTTGACTTTATTATTACTATGGTTATTTTTTGTTATCAAAGTTATGTAAATCATCTTTCACATCATCATATGAAAGAAAGATGATATGAAAGAACTTTTTGAGTTAAGTATTACTGACACTTAACTCATTATTTTTGTTTTATGCAGGGTGTCCTGTAATAATTGAAATAAAATCAAATCATGAATTACTTTCATCAAAAATAATGAAAATGTTCTTATAAACATAAGCTCAAAAACACTGCATTTAAAGAAAGTATGTATGTTTTATAGTGGTGCTTTTTCAGAGATTGTAAAAGAAATGTATTTAATTAATGAAAAAAATTTGAAAAAATTGACATCATAGTCCAAGATGGAAAGGCATAAAAAAATATTAAAGTAGTTATTAATTTTGATTTTTTTTATTAATTTTTTGAGTAAAGAGATTTTTTTTATGAACTTTGAAAAAGCACTGTGCATATGCACTTTTATAATATATTTTCTTTAAATGTAGCATTTTTGGACATATGTTTATCATAACTTTTTAACTATTTTGATGTAAGAAATTCATGGCTTGATTTTATTGTAATCATTATGGTTGGGATCCCTTGTATCTTTTCTCTTTCTTTTATCATCTCTCTATTTCTACCATAGTATATGCTTTAATAAATACTCTTGCTCTTCTTGTTGCTTGTTTTTATAATAATTTCCTTCTGCTTCCTTCATGCTGTAAAGTTTCCAACAATTCTAATTCCATTCTTATTTCCTCTACCTACATGATTGTTATGAGGTTTAATTCATACATAGTTTGCACATCTGAAAATGATTGTATCTTGAAATCAAAAATACTCATGTCACATAATTCTTCTTGTTGCTTGTTTTTATAATAATTTCCTTCTGCTTCCTTCATGCTGTAAAGTTTCAAACAATTCTAATTCCATTCTTATTTCCTCTACCTGCATGATTGTTATGAGGTTTAATTCATACATAGTTTGCACATCTGAAAAAGATTGTATCTTGAAATCAAAAATACTCATGTCACATACTCTTATAAAATAAGCATTTTTTTGCCACATTTAATATCAGGTTGTC
Source organism: Olivierus martensii (assembly GCA_000484575.1). NCBI lineage: Eukaryota > Metazoa > Arthropoda > Arachnida > Scorpiones > Buthidae > Olivierus > Olivierus martensii. Next base: position 7,733 of record AYEL01073005.1, on the reverse strand, counting down.
TATTGCACTTAGACTTTATAATTAGATAAAATATTAATAATTATAATCTTGCTCAAATAATAATTTCTGTTATAAATCATGACAAAAATCTATAAATACAGAAAATAAAAATAATCATATAAGTTAAAATATACTATAAGGATTAATAGGTTGACATTTAAAAAGATTCATTTAAAATTTTTTAAGAATTTCACTAAATATTTTTTAAATAGTAAATATTTAAAAATTATTGATACAGTTAAGTATATTATAATAATGCTTAGTTCCTGGCATAAATACAAAAGATAATAGTTAATAAAATTTATGATTATCCCAAATTTAATATTATATAAATTTTTCCTCAATTTGCTTTTGATTTTGCACAAATTTTCAAATAATCATTACTATAGTTTATATAAAAAAATATATATTTGAAATATATGATTAGAAAAATTCTAAATTATTATATTTTCTAATCTCAGCTTCTAATGGTTATTAATATTAAGAGGAACATTAAACTACTTAATGTTACTAAATTTAAAATAATTTAATATCTGTTCTATTCATCATAAGTTAACATTAAACTACTTTGTTACTAAATTTAAAATAATTTAATATCTGTTCTATTCATCATAAGTTATTTTAAATTATATCTAATTATATGATATAAGTTAATAAAAATGTTCACATATAAATAATCTTATATAAAACATTATTTGTTAAATATATTTTGATATTTTAAAAAGATAAAATACCAGAATATATCTGATATTTTGGTTAAATTTTATATGATGCATTTTTGGGGGCACTAGGACAAGCAAAGCTTTGGGGCCCCTAAAAATAATAATCATCTCTGAAATAACTTATAACCTCATTTAAACTTATAATTAACAAAAATTAAAATCAGCTTTACATCTAATTTTAAAAGCTCCTTATAACTTATAAGGAACCTTTAAAATTTTACTTTCTATCTAGCACTTTAATAAAAACCCATTTTTTTTATTAAAAGTTTATAAAAGTTGAAAACAGATTGATAGTTTTGGGCTCCTAGAATGCATCCTAGTCAGCCTATAGGTAAATCCAGCACTGTTAAATATAAGATGCATAACTTTGATATACAGGTAAGCCTCGATTAGTCCTAGAATGCATCCTAGTCAGCCTATAGGTAAATCCAGCACTGTTAAATATAAGATGCATATCTTTGATATACAGGTAAGCCTCAATTAGTGCGAATAATTGGTTCCACGAATTTCTCGCATTATTCGAAATATTAATATAAGTCTCAATGATCTAACTGATATAATAGTGAGGCATTAACACCAAACTCTTAGTTGGATTCTAGGTTAGGGCAAATTTTTATTTCAGACAAATATTAAAAATTATAGTTATCAATAGATGAAACCATCTTGGATCACAATTTTCGTAATCATTAATTACAATTTATATCAAAATTATTGCATTAGGCATTTAGTTAGATTTGAATTATTTTTATTAATAGATTTAATTTTTATTTTCATCTCTGACAATTTTATTGTTTTAATAAAAACAATAAAATTTTATTTTTAATACTTTTAAATGAATTAGCATTAATAAAAACATTATCATCATAAGTATTATGAAACAGTATGTGTTGTATATATAATAATTATTTCATATTTTCTATTTTATAATAGTGCCATATCATATTGTTTTTAATTTTTTCCATAATAATTATATAATATGTGTAAATCTGACATACGTAATGTTTTCAGAAATGCAAGTCTTACATCACTCGTAGAAATACTATATTCTTTTTTCTCTTGTTTCATAAGCAAAATATATTACATACTACTAAAACTTGAAAAAATTTATCACACATCATCTATAACATAGTGTAAATAATGAAATTTATTGCAATATTTTATTTTAAAATTCTGTTGTTTTTGCTAATTATTTATTGAATATTTATATATCATCACTTTTACGCAAAAATATTAATTATGAATTTTTCAGTTCATCATATTATTATACAACCACTCATCACATCTATCATAAAGTCTAGTCTGAACTGGAATTTTTTAATATTGCCCATTAATTCATTATTTAAAAAATATATATGTTATCTTAAATATATTAAAAAAACTTAAATACTTCTTATTTTTAATTTTTAAAAGCATTATGAAGCATAATTAATGATCAGCTCATATTAAAATTAATTATTAATTATTTTAATATCTATTAATATGCTAACAATTGATTTATTTAAAAAATTTTTTAAAAATAATGAATTTGTCTTAACAATATATTAGGAATTATACAATTGATAAAAAAAAAAAATGTTTGATTGCTGAAAATGAATTAATAACTTAGTTTATCATAAATAATATGAATACTGCACAATGAATTTTGTTTTGTTCTGATCAGATATAAAATAACAAAATTTTGTTGATACCTTAATAATAATTTGATATTATTATTATTAATAATTAATTACTACTAATACTATAAGGCAGAAAATATGATTAACTATTATTTTTATAAAATTGCATTATAATAGTTAATTCATATTTTCTGTCTTACACTAGTGCCATATCATACTGTTTTTAATTTTTCAATAATAATTACATAATTTACATAAACTTGATATGAAAATAAAAATTTTAGATTAAAAAAGATTAAATTTTTGAGCATATAAAGCTGATATACTATTACTTGGTCTGCAGACTGTTACTGAAAAATTATAAAAGCTATATTTTGTATGCACTAGAGAAAATATATTGAACATAAAACAAATAAAATGTGAAAAATAATTTCAAAATTTATTGTTTAATTAAGATATATAAAATCTTTACAAAACTTGCATCATACATTTTTTTAAATTGTATGATTATAATGTGTGGCCAATGCATCGACTGCTGTCTACTAGTTGACCGGCAAACCATGAGAGGTAGCCTGCAGTGGTCTGCCATATTTTCTGTATTGAAAATTGTTATTGTTGTTTGAAATTACTGGCATTCTACTTTATAGTCTATAAAGTAGTCCGCCAATGATTTCTTGAATGAAAAGCAGCTCTCAAATCTAAAAAGGTTGGCCATCAGTGAATTATAAGACATATTTTAATAAATTTGTTAATTGATCTTTAGTTCAAAATTTATTAAATTTCAATACATTTAGTAAATATTAAAAAATTTTTGATATTGCTTGTTTAAATTTAAAAAGTGTTTTTTTTTAAATGAATATTTTTCTGCTTGTATTTTGCTTATTAAAGTGAATTTGATAATTTATTTATATAAATTTAAGAAGCATTGAAATCAGTTTATACAGTTTTAAAATATTATAGATGATTTTAGGAAAATTTTTGCTGAAATCATCAATGTTTTTTACTATAAATATAATATGGCACTAGTTTTTGATTTTGAAATATTATATTTTTATTTAATATATTCTTATAATTTTAACTTATAAGAATAAACTGTAATTTAAAATTTCATTAAGTATTAGAATCTCGAGTTTTACAATATTAAACTAATTATACTGCTTCTACTTAAATTCAGAAAAAAACACTATTGTTCAAGCACTTTACACAGTGTAGAGAATTTTTATTTAAGCTGTAACTAACGTTTTCACATAAGAGCCAACTTCAGGTTACTTTTTAGCTTGAACTATAGTATTTTTTCTGTACTTTTACAATATTTAATATTACAGGATAATTATTTCAAAATATCTTATAATTTGCTGTTTCTTGTCTTTTTTTTTGTTTTTATTCATATGCTAATGTTGTTTATTTTCTATAATTAAATTACTTTCTTGTAATTCAATTACATGAATATGTTTATGTAAAAGAATGTTAATAAAAATATTTTCTTGGTTTAATTTTTAACGAGAGAGATGAAATATTTAAAGATCAAAAAAGAAATTTGCAATTTTAATTAATAGCCTATTTTTCTTTTAACTTAATTATAAAAAATTGTTTTTGTGTAAATAATTATTCGTGTGTGACTTCATAATTTTCTATAGATGTCGTCATATCATATGCATATATAATATGATGCCAATAAAAAAATTGCTATTTTGATATAATGATATACAGGAGTATATATTATTACATCAGAGCAGCATATCTGTCGGAATCATAAGATGTTTTAATTAAATTTTTAAAACAAATGCAAATTTGATTTTTTTAAAATAAATTCCATTATTATTACAATGGAAAAATTAAATTAGTTTATTAAAAGATGATTTATCATCTCCTTTCATATTTTATTTCAAAGATTTGTGTTCAATAAACTAAATCATAGTTTTAATATGGTATTTCAAGCTATATATTATTCAAAGAAATGAAACTTTTTATTATAATGTATTATATATATTATTATAATTATTATATTATGTATACATATAATAAATGATTAAATGAATAGCATCATGAAGTATTTTTGAATTAAATATTTTATTGTCAGCTGATATATAATAAAATTTTTAGTTATTTTAAAACATAATATTAGAGAATATGAAAATTATTGAATTATATAAGAATCTTTTATATTCTAAATGTAATTTTATTCAGATAGTTTCAATAATTCGAATATTCAGGTACTCAGCTGTTAATTATTCCACATATCAGAATGTGCTTCTTGTGGTTTCGTTAAAAAATTATTTCATTTGAAAAGAAGAAAATGATATTTATTGCATGCAACCATGTGATGATTTTGTATATCATTTAATAAAGATATAAAATACATTTTATAGATTATTGCCAATTTATTTTTATATGTTTTTTTTTTTAACTGTAGTGTAATATTTAACACTAAAGGCTGTCTCACAGGCATAAAATATGACATAAATACGTTGGCATATCGACACTGATGATGTCACTTCCTGTATATTGCTAGACGCTACATCGTTACGCCGGAAATGACTTTTCTTCAACTTTATGTGCTGTGCCAAGATTATGTTTGCATTCGTCCAGTCAGAAGAGAGATTGTTTTATCTTGTAATTCAATGTGGCGAGTAGAGTAGATACATGTGCATGTTCAATAATGAGCATTTCTGGAAGAAATGAGAAAATATCGATTCCTTTACGATAAAAAAATGTCCGATCATGAAGATGAGCTATCCATGTTGAATCAGCTAACTTCAAATGATATCACAGTAATTAGCCAATAGCTAAACAACGTCGTTTATTTACGTTGCGTCTTAAGCTTTCGATCTGAACATCATTATGCTCGACGTTTCGTACACGACTCATTTACTTCAGCATACTGACGTCGTATTTTACACCTGTGAGACTCAGCCTTAACAGTTTTAAATATTAAAATGAATAAGTTCATTTTGCAAGCCATTAATCTAGAATTTATAAGAGAATATTATTATTAACTATTAATCAAATATAGATTAAATCCCTTAAAACAATTTATAATTATGCTTATCAAATAAAAGTTTAGTATTGAATAAAACAGTGTAAGAAACAAGAACAGAGGAGAAAAATTACTATTTTCCGTTCTGAACTGCTTCAAGGGAATGGAAAAATAGTAATTTATTTTAAATTTAGTAAAGTCATTTAACATAATCATTAAGCTCTTATAATTTTTAATATGAAAATTACTTGTTTAAGCTCTCATAGTTGTGAATATGTTCTAAAGAAAATATTTCAGTAAGCTCTTACAGTTGTTTAAAAGATACAGAATCATTGTTACATAAAACAGATTAACAAATATTAGATCAAAAAATAAGAAATTTATTTCTAATATTATTTTTTAATATTAAAGTTTGATCATCAGAAATTTAAATCTAGATCAATAACTATTTTGATTGAATAATTATTTAAGAATATTTCATATACTAAAACAGTCTGAAAAATTTTATAGTGTTTTGAAATCTTATTAGAAAAATATACATTTTTAAAATGACAGTAATAGTAAAAAGAATCATTGACAGTATTTTTTGGATAATAGCTATAATTAAATTAATTTATCATATGCTATATTATTACAATATATTGTAACTAACATATATATATTTTTTTAACTTAGAGGCAATCAACAAGGCCAGTAATGCGTGGGGTATTGATTGTTTACGATATGAAATTAGTAAGTAATTTTGTTTAATATTTTAGTAAATAATCTAATGCTGTTAACATATCATTTTGATGATTTAGTATGCATATTTTTCACTTTCATGGCAGACCAATTTTATAAACTTTTTCAATGTTTTTGGTTATCTTATTCATTTGTTACAGATAAATTTATTTTGTGTTTTGTTAAAATAATTTTACCTTGCTTTACAGTGCATCACTGATATGATGCTTCTCAATTGCAGAAGCTCTCTGATTTTATAAAATTTGCATAGTGTTCTGTGGGATTTATTATACTAAAAAAACTCGAGTCCTTGACTTATGACAGAATTCGGTTCCAAAAGTTTTGAACTCTGCTGTCTTAAGTTTGAAATGCTCAAAATTTATGGATTTCTCACTGCTAATGTTTATTAGGACACTATATTATAATTAATAAAATTGTTCACTGCATGGGAAGTGCTCTTTTTTCCTCTCTTGCCACTTATCTAGACTTGTCGATAAATATATAGTAATTATGTGGAATAAAGAAAGTCAATAAGTCATTTCAACATTATTATGCATACACAAAGCAATAATGAACATAAAACTACAAAAATCTGATACAAAGAGATGCTTTCCATATATCAGACTGTTGTGCTAAGGAATTGAAGCTAAGTTAATTGTATTAGCTAATAGCAGAATTTATCGATACTGCTGTAGAAGGCAGAATTTTAAGCACACTTTATATGCCATATCATCATATAGATTTAATCATCAGTGTTAATTTGGTATTACTTCAGTAAAAAATTTATATGATAAAAATTCACTTTCATATCTTATTATTGTTTCAGTTTCTGTATATTGTCTATTATATATTGTTTTATAAATGGAATATATTTATAAGAATTCATTCAGGAAATATATATGGAATCTCCGTAAGACAATATAAATATTAAATACCTATTTAATCAGAAAATAGTAGTTGCTCGATCTATTGATAGAACATTGTTTAGATATTATTAAAGGAAACTGTGATGGATCATTTTAAACATAATTAATCTGTTGATAAACTAACAAGATTAAATGCATTAATTTATTTATAATATGCTTATCCATAATGTTTGTTATTTTTACATGATTAAAAAATAAAAATGAACTTATTATACTAAGAATGTAGACATTCTGCCTGTTTGTAATAGTAAAAGCCAAAACAGTCTAGCTCTAGGCAAAAAAAAAAAAAAAAAAAAATGAAAAAAAAAAAAAAAAAAAAAAAAAAAAAAAAAAAAAAAAAAAAAACTGATTCTGGTCAAAAAATTTTCTTTAATTATAATGATATTTTTCTGCCTAGAACTAGACTGTTTTGAATTTATTATAATTCTGTTTTTCAAAAATTGAAAATTTAAATTTTAAAAGATTTAATAATTGAAAATAGATATTTTGTTAATGAGGGCTTATAGTAATTCATATGTAATTTTCATGTCATCAGACAAAATTTAACTTACGTTACATTAAATGTATACATTAAATACTATATAATGCATAAGTACATTAAATTATGTTGGTTCAGTCTGTTTTTTTACAGTCATCTATTTTTAGAAGTGATCAACTTGTAGTAATTTATAAATCATGTTTGTATTATAATTTATTTATAAAATATATTATTTTTAATATATTTTATTCATATTAGCATTTTTAAAAGTATGCATCTTTTATTTTTAACATG